>LBLO01000053.1:0-64869 GCA_004354395.1 Chondrostereum purpureum | reverse complement strand
GCGAGCCGGGCGACGATCAGCGTAGGTGGGTCAAAATTATCTATTCACTCAGCCTCGAACTTGCCACGCTTTGCGATGGCCCACACCCGCTCGNNTCTTTAATGTCAAGATACGGAAGCCCACATCATTAACAAGATTTGGASTGTAAAATTTTACCTGTTTKCAGTATAGTGATGTTGAGGTGAAAGATACAACTTGCATAATGAAGCAGCAGGAAGACAATAAGTTCTTCAAGTTAGTTAAAAGGTGGCTGTAAGCATGTGGCGTACTTGTTCGCCTACGACCCCGTGATAGATCATTGTGACAGTAACGATTCAGTCTCCCCTATTGTGCTCCTGGACAATGCACGGCCGATGCAATGTGTTCCCCGCTTGTAAGCTAACAATGTCCGTTTACAGCAACCATTTCTCGTCGTGCAAAACGCGAGGTCTTTTGTGACAATTCCTTATTGTTGGATTGCATGACAATCGACGCGACTCAGAAGTATAAAAAGGTTTCCCAATTCTGCCGTGCCCCTCATTCGCAGACAGGCTCTGTTCTCTGTATCGATAGCTCAACAAACTTCTCAAACTAGACACTCTTTCTGTCATTACGCTCTTTTCACGCATCATTACTATCATGGCTCGTGCAGTCTCGCCCTCTCTTTTCTCTGAACTTGATTACGACTTCTGCGATGGACGAAGGTTTGTCACCCCGGAACTCTCCATCCAAATCTATCGTCTGATGCTGAGGTTTTGTAGCAGCCCTTCACCGTCCCGAAGGTCTGGCCTGAAGTCAGTCGAACGACGCTTCGTCAATGCCTGGNAAAACCGTTACTCGCATGGCCAGGAAGCAGCCTCGGGCTTCTTTCATGCCTGAGGATTTTATTCTTATCACTTCCCGCAGACGAAGTATCCGCATTGCATAAACACTTCAAATCGGAACCATTTTTCTGCCCCTTGCGGAGTCCGTCAGGACATGATCATGTCACCCACACGTTTTCTTCTAATGCCTCTTGTTGTCTATACTACACTGTGTGTGTGGAACATTTTTACAAACTGGATCGGGACTACCTGCATACTCCTGTCTATCCTGCTTAATCAACTACTGTAGCCTTTGTTGCACTACAAACTCATCTGAGACTCACTAGCCATAACATGCTTAGCACACATACATTATATGATATTATATATATGACTGGGACTATATCACAGTACTACTTATATACATCATTCTCTCGAATACCCTCCTAGTTATCTTTTATACATTAATAAGTATACGTGAATGATTGAGCAGGGCTGGTTTGAACGGCGGTGACAGGGGAAGGCCACCGTTCCAGAATTGGTCACAAAAAAGCCGAGAGGGTTCTCACGGCCGATGATCCAGACAGTCCGAGCGCTAGCCCTACATACCCTTTAACAGTTACGACCACCACCCCCGACATTCTTTTCCCCTTCTCCCGAGCTCTTTCCCCTTCCAAATTGCCTAGTTCATACCGACTTTGGACGTTGCACGCTTTGGACGCTGAATTTATTCCACCTAATAATTACTTCTCAATCATATTGAAATTCTGTCATGGCCCCGGTTGAGACTGAGTATTACGATTTGGTCTGTAATTCTCCTCTGTCCTATGAGTGCATAGAGTTGGTTATTAATTTTCAAGGCTTCTCTCTTCGCTCTTACTTCCGTAACATTCAAAACTTTGCCCCCGCCTCGTTCGAATGGAATCATATTTTGCTTCGGTTCACTGTATCGCGATTAGTTGGCGGTTGCTGTCGATGTCGAAGATACAGAACTGAAGAAGGCGTATAGGAAACAGGCTATGAAGGTGAACTTATCACGGCTCGACATCTGGCTGAGGGTCATCCCTCGTATTCTAATGTTACCCTTTTGTTGTGTTAGTACCATCCTGATAAGAACCCCTCTGCCGATGCCGAAGAAAAATTCAAAGAGATTAGGTTGGTCCATTTTCATAGTTCCTGTAAGCAGGWCATCCAACTGACTGTTATACTTAGTAAAGCCTACCAAGTTCTCTCTGATCCTGTAAGATTTTTTTGTGATTTGCCGTAGCTATGKATTTGAATTAAGTATTCTTGGACAGAATCTTCGTGCAGTCTACGATAAGAATGGAAAAACCATGGTGGGGACCATCCCTCGACCTAGTGTTAGACAGTCGTTAATACCATATTATAGGCTGACAAGGAAGGTGGCGTTAACATGGAAGATGCGGCAGGATTCTTTGCCAACGTTTTTGGAGGAGAGAGGTTCATAGACTACGTGAGTCCGATTATTGATTTCGAGTGTGCTTCCTCACATCCATTTGTTAGATTGGCGAGATTTCCATCATGAAGGATATGACCAGTGTCGCGACGACCATGATGACTGAAGAAGAGAAGGCCGAGATTGAGAAGGAGATGAATGGCGATACGTCTCCCAAACCTGCAACTTCTTCGGTTCACAGTGCTGCTGCCCCCACCGTCCTAACTCCCGCTGCCGAATCTGCATCTACATCACCGCTTGCAACCAAATCCACCTCTTCCCCACCTACGCCACCTGTGACCAAACCTGCTGGCCCAAGTACACCGCCCCCTACAGATCCTGCAGCTTACCCACCCTTTTACAATCAGCATGGCAGTTCTGTTGTGCCCCATGGAACTGACACAGATGCCGCTGCTGCCATCCCCGCGCCTCCTTCACCTCCAGCCAGTCAGAAGGAAGCAACGCGTCGTCGGAACAAGATGACCGCAGATCAGAAGGAGAAGCTCCGGGAACAAGAGCAAGAGCGAAGAAAGGTCATGGAGGCTCGAGTCAAGATGTTGACAACAAAGATGGTTGACCGTCTTCGGCCATTCGTCGAGGCCAAGCATCCAGGCGATAAAGACGACCCCGAAACTCAGGCTTTCGAGGCCAAGATGAAGAGGGAAGCCGATGATCTGAAATTAGAAAGCTTTGGCGTGGAGGTGTGTAGAGTTTCCTATATGTTTGGGCCGATTCACTCATATCCCTGCGAAGCTTCTGCATACTATCGGAAACGTTTACATGATGAAGGCTACGTCTTACTTGAAGTCGAAGAAGTTCTTGGGCATGTGCGTTGCGCCCGCTCATCTTCCCGATTTCTAAGGGCTGACAGGTTCCCAAGTCCTGGATTTTTCTCCAGGCTGAAGGAGAAGGSSACTCTCGCAAAGGATGTATGGGGTGTTATTGGCAGCGCGTATGTCATACCCTTCACAATCTTGTTTTCTCAGTGTTGATGTCAACCCCACCACGCGTAGATTAAGTGTGCGGGATATGATGCTCGTGAGTAAAATTTTGGGACTTGAAGGATCCTACCGCTCATAGTTTTTGGACTCCAGGAAATGGAAAAAGCTCAGGCCAAAGGTGAACTGGGTGAGGATGAATTAAGAGCGCTGGAGATGGATGTCACTGGCAAGGCAAGTCTTGTTCATTGTCGCTCGTTGCATGCCTACTCACGTTTTCTTTCCAGATTATGTTGGCATCGTGGCGAGGCGCGCGGCTGGAAGTTATTCAAGTGCTGAGGGAAGTACTTGACCATGTTCTCAAAGAACCAGGTGTTCCCGAGGCAGTATTGATCAATCGAGCTAGGGTGTGTGTCCAAGGACCCCTACTTTATTGTAGAACCGTCCTAACAATCATATATAGGGTCTTCTTCTCATTGGTGCTGTCTTCAAGTCAACCGTACCTGACGAAACAGATGAGGAACGCCGAGAACTTGAGCGGTATGCTGAAGTGATATCTTTCCTGTTTTTGATCACTTACAGTCTTACAGGATGGTCGCCGAGGCCGCACAACCGAAACCAAAGCATCGCAATACCAGGGCCAAGAGAGACGAATTAGCCAGATTAGCCAAAGAGAAGGAGGAAAAGGAGAAGCCCAAGGCCACCGACGGTGCACCGGAACCTACTCCAGCTCAATAAATCATGACCGTGAGGACGAAACTACGAAATCGACCAGTTTCTAGATACATTACATCTGCTCCTTTTAAATACACCGTTTGGACGTACATAGTTCCATGATAGCTTCATCACCATCGGTTGTTTCTCCCATCTATTTTCGACATCGATACTAGTTCTATCTTACCTTCACGATTGCATTCCATAGTGGTTTAGAATGTTAGATTTCTAGCTACAGTCCGTTGTTCAACATAATCACAGACTTGCAAATTTACTGTAAATGTTTGTGAGGACAAGTGTCCAGTTTATATGCTAATATAATATCCAAGTTGATCAATGATTATCAGGTTTTTGTCCCTTTCTTCCAGTTGATGAATTCTGTTTTCGCCTATGATTTACAGTCAGTACACCCATGTCCATAACAGACACACGACCGACTAACAAGTTGCAAGAACGCGTCATCGCATAGAGCACGCAGGCCTGTCAATGCCAACGATTTGGTAACAAGCATAGCTCGGTCATGAGCTTCTTGTGAAGCAGCAGCCTTGGTGAAAGCGGGGGTATGATTTCCACCTTGTGGTTCTGTTGGAATACCTTGAATAAGTCCCCATCGTCAGTACACGTCTAGTGCTCTGTGTGTCTAACGAATACGCACTGAATCCGGGATGGATAGCTGGAAGTTCTGACGGGACGACTTTTGCTCAATGCACCATGGGAAATCTGACACTTTTTATCACTCACCGTAACAAACATTTCCCTTGATGAGACAGAAACCAGACGCACGTTAGTTGCATGATATACCGTTCGAAGATCACTCACGAAATCCGTCGAGGCAGTTGTTCCGCTGACAAATGGTGTCATTCCATAATGCTTACTTGCATTAGAGAAGAACTCGTCACCTGCATTTCAAGTTAGTAGAACTTTTCAACAAATAGGCGATAGATTTGCCCAGGATTGAGTTATTATGTAAGTCGTAAGCTGGTATTCCGAGCTTGATATTGACTTTGCATCCGGCTGCCAATGCAGCTGCTCTAACGAACCACAGTCAAATTTCGTGATAGTCTAAGACGTCGTGTCACACACTTCAGACAGTTGAGAACGCGCTCAGTGAATGCTGCCACATCTTCGTACGTGGGTGCCCGCACAAGCCATTCCATGCCAGCGTAGTCAGGAATAACTTCAGGATGCCAGGTCAGGGAACATTCCGGTGTTAACAGGCGCTGACTAGAAGTTACTGACCGTTTGGACTCCAGTTCTTCCCCCTCACTATGCCATGAACACGATGGTCAGGGCGCATTTGTTGCCTAAGCACGGAAATGTTGGAGTACGCAAGGAATGCTGCATCAAGAGCATTTGTTCCTTCCCTATATANGCAGATAAGATGCAATAAACAATTATCAGCCTAGATGACATACCAAGGGGCGGCGCCAGCATGAGCGCTGCACGGTGATGAGAAAATAGCAAGGTATACGTTTCAAAAAGAACGCACGTATGGCCATAATATTCCACTTCTATTCCTTGGAGAGCCAGGGAAGAGCCAATGGAAACAGCGTAATCTGGTCCAGTACCGGGATGGCACCTACAATTCGCATCGTCACCGAGATTTTTTTCTCGTCATGAAGAAACATACATAACACACAAGTCCATGTCCTTGTAAGCACTCCGTTCAATCAAAATGGCTTTCCCTTGACCACCTTCCTCAGCTATTTGGCGTCAGATACTAATTTCAAACGAAGTAGAGGACCCTGCTTACCAGGTGTTCCGAGGAGGATAATCTTCCCCGGAACATCTTGGGCCACAAGAGCAGCTTTGACGGCCAGAGCAACTCCACATCCACTGACAGCAATAAGGTTATGCCCACAAGCATGCCCTATTCCTCTCAGGGCATCCATTTCTTTGTGCACACGGTTGGACACCGTCGAGACAAGGATACAGCTACTTACCGGAATTAATTCCAAGAACATTGCCCCCTTTCCCGTGAGTGAACTCTGCCCGCCAGGCGGTTTTTAGCCCAAGATAATGCTTAGTTACATTGAATCCTTGTTTTGACATAAAATCAGTCAGGGTGTCATGAGCGTATCTGTGAAGAAGGTTAAGCCTCTGCTGGTTTGTGTATGCAATCACACTCCTCACACTTCTTCGAACTTCAATTCAGGATGGTCTAAATGTCAGATTTCAGACACATGAAGCCAAATAGTTCAATGCTTGGACCATCTCACCATGTATTTTCAGGTTTAGTTCCCGTAGCTTGCCATTCATTCTAGCAATTTCATCATCGACGACCCGTACAAGCGTATCAACATTGGGAACGGCTCTAGGAAGTTCAGAATATATAGGGAGTGTTTCCTGAGACGGTATCCACGGGATTTCTCCACTAATAGAAAATGAGCAGCACAATCCCAAATCTTTGCACTACATTCGGTGAGTTAGCAACTTATATGTCTGTTGCATGTATCCCCACAAGAAGCATTATTACCTTCTCGACCTCGAACTCGGTTCCATGAAGGTGGGGACTTGGTTCGTTTTTTTCTTGAGGCTTTGGAGAAATAGGGTATCTAAGTCGTTTGAGGATACCAGTGAAGCATCCTACTTGCGCAGTGTCCTGGCTCATGGTGGTGATAAGGAAGCAGAGAGGCTTTGGTGGAACTTGAAATTGAAATGTTTGGAGAACATTTTATGAGCAATCAGACTGACGTCGCGTATAGACTAGTGATCAGCAGCTTCTCCGACCACCTCGGATTTAGATAAGATGTGGCGCTGGAAAGAAACTCCTGGGTGGTCGTATCAACGTCTTTAGGTGCCAGAAACATATATTATGTTCGAGTGTGCTCGGAGGTCGAAAGTAAGACAGTGTGGTCAAATGAGCTTATAAGTAAGTAGCGAAAATGAGAAAGAGAGCTCACGATCTCTACAATCTCGTTATCCCGTTCTTTCAACGGCCGACACCGACAGTATGATTCTGAATGCAGGGGTCCTCAATCATTCGAAAGCCTTAACTACACCTTTTCTCCGACACATGTAGAAGCAGAGACTCCTTTGAAGGGAGACAGTTATCCAGTATCAAAGCACATTTAGGTACTTGGGTACCAAAGCCTTCCTCCGTTTCTATGTCGATAGTGGCAAAAAACAAGTCGGGGCCTGACCGGGAATTGAACCCGGGACCTCCTCGATACGAGCTCTTTCGAAGCTACCCTAACAAGGAATCATACTACTAGACCATCAGGCCGATGGCATCGTTCACTTTCTAGCCAATATAATTAGCAACACTTGCTCAGCAGCCAGATAACAGCTATCAGAGTGGTGCAAATTAGTTGTAGTACATGTATCAGAAGTCTATAGAATATGTATTGTACATTTAGAATACAGGTCCGGCAACAAAAGAGCTAATCGATAACATAGATCACCAGAAAGCACACCTAGATCCACTGTTAGTGGTACCCAAGGCAGAGTATCCAAGGATAACTTACCATCCAGAGAATAATTGGCAGAGATTTTCGAGAGACGTTGCTTGAATGATAAGCTTATCTACTTGTTGTTTCACACTGAGTGCTACTTCCGGGTTGAAGTCTCGGCCAGTTAACTTGTTCTGCACACGATTATACACGAAAAGTGCCCTTTCGTTACGGACTTCCCGTGCGCCTGGCTCGCCACTCGTCTCTGTTAATCATTTGGATCAACACGGCAGCGCTGCAGCAGGATGTGTAGGGCATACCGTTGAATATATCATTCTCGTCTGCCTTGAGTTTCCGTGTAGGTCCTTGTGGATGTGCGGCTACACGGGCTAGCTCTGCCGTTCGGTCGGGATCTACTCCAGAATCTGTCGTACAATCGGTAATTTAGCATGACTAGGAGAACGGAACGTACCATCGTTTCTCCGGGAGTCGACTTCTGTCTGCATTAGCCTCCAGTTGATGAGAGGGTCGTACACGAAAGCTTCAAGGACAGCCATCATCGACTCTTTGTTATCACGCAACACTTGCATGGTAATTTCGCACGTATTCCTGAAGCTACCTTCGATGCCACTGACCTAGAGACATCATGAGTGTGGAAATGAGATGATCAGTGCAGGTTAGCGCACCTCCATGGCATGTGTCAGCATTCTTGTTAGCCGGAAGGGAACTTTCTCCGGGAACTTCTCTCTATGCATTGCGACCTCAAAGCAGTCACCGAAATCGATGTGAACGACTTTGCCAGTGCTTCTCTCAAGAAGAAGATTGGATGGGTGACGATCGCCAAGACCGAGAATGTGCCCGACCATACTATTTACAGCCAGTGATCGGGTGTATGACGCTCTCCGCTCAAGCCAGTGTTCAGAATTCTGACTCTTCAACCACAAAACTTTGTACAAGTCTTGACCCGTGGTATTCTCCAAAGCGTATTCAAAGACTTCCACCTTCTGCAGTAACGTGAGGTTTTCATAATCTGGAGCCATCTGGTGGGGCAAGTGTCTTCAGCTTGGTCAAACTTGAAGAATGGGAAATGAGAAATACCTGGAGCATTAAACGATACTCTATGTTCAACAGGACCTTCCGTGATTCTCGATAGTCCCTTACAAGGACATGGAGAGTGTCGCTGCCTTGAACCCAACCTAAGAGGCCAACATTTGGTGCTAACGGAATGACAGGATAACGTTGGATGTGTAGCCGCCTCTTGAAACTGTCAGTATCAACCGACAATAGGGTGTTCATTAGGCTGAATAATTGCATAACTCGTTCGTCTTGCCGCAAATCTTCGTGGCCTGGAAGAAAAAGGGAGTCAATAATGGGTAATAGAACGGAAGGCTCCGTCTCGAACCTTTTAAGACATATTGGTAATCTCTTCCGTCGCTGCCACGGAGGGATAGGCGTCGAGGACGCTGCTTTGAGGCAATGACCTGAAGCTTAGTTGCGAAGTTCGCGATTTGGACTATTTCGCGTCCACTCTGATATGTACCGGGAACGGCAAGTTCAAGGCTTCGGAGCCTCAGCAGTTCGGGCGAAACGAACTGCAAGTCTAAGCTTTGAAGAGTTGGCAATTGCTTCTCAACTTTTTTGAAAACCTGGGTACACGCCAATCATTAGTAGAAGGGAATCGTAATTTGTATATGACCTACAGCATAATATATGTCCCAAGCCTTGTCGAGGTCGCTATTCTCGCCGAAGCGCAAGTATCTTCGACAAGCTTCGCGAGCCTCTCGTAGATCCTTACCGAAAGTCTGTACAAATGAGACCTCTCTGGCAGTGGTAGGCCCCTATATACACGACTGAGTGTAAAATCACATCCAAGAGACAAGTGAACACACATTCTCAATTAGCTGATGCAGGGGCTCCAAGGCAGCGATCATCCCTTCAGAGTTCTTCTCCGTGAAATACAACCTGGAAGCCTCTTCCAAACCTTCATGCCAGAGCTCGTGCCAAAGTATAGCAACTCTGATAAGTTCCTGGCTGACTGTTTTGGCCTAGAAACACAGAAATATCCAGTCAACTATTTGGTGCCAAGAATATATTATCTGACAAACCTGGTCGACAATGGCAGGGCTATGCTCTTTCATACGAGACATGATGTCGAGAGCAGCGTTTTGGCGAACAACACTAGAAGATTTGGAAGCGACAGTAAGGGGGTAGATGAGCGCTTGAGGATGCACTTTTCCGACAGCAGAAAGTAAGCTAAAGATGTTACGACGAATATTAAGATGTGGAGACTGGATACGAGCAATGATCTAGCCGAACCATCTTCTAGTTAGCAGCGAGAAAAGGCAGTCAGGAACCATGTCCTACCTGAGGAATGACTTCGAGCCACGTATCTACTTCAACCTTCGAGAAGTTGCTTTCCATGGTATGACTGACATCATCGTGTGCACCATATTTGAACCAAAGCGTCAAGAGTCGGAGTATATCTTGTAAAGAATCTTCGCTCCGGAGGGAGATGGACTTGAAGAACCCTGGACATCCATCAGACAACACACAGACGACCAACTGCGAAACGGCTTGCCTTCTACTGCGTGAACAGCATAGGTCGCAACGTTTCGAGGGGGTGTATCAGAGAATCTGTTAGTTTGTTGGGCCTCCATGTGTCCCAGGATTGCAAAGTTGGCCAATGCCCATGTGTGCCACGCTTTATACCACTTCTGGTCATAGTGCGTAGCAGCTACGTAAGAATGTAGAATTTCTTGTACATGAGGCTAGGGAATATATCAGCAMAATGCACTCTGGCATGAGTGAGTTCACTCACAGAACCCCAGTTATCTAACATTTCTGCTTGCCACTGGGCTTGTTTGAAAAAGCAACGAGCCAACAACTCAGACAACTGGTTATAACGTTGCTTTGCAGGTCCAGGACGGTCACCTCGTTCTGCTTCAGCTTGGAGATCTCGAGCGAGAGATTGTGTGAAAGTGCGAAGAAATGAGAGACTATCCTCCCGGTTTCCGGAAGCCCATGTGTACTTAAGTTGTGCGTACACAACATTGGGAGGTGCTTTTACACGTGAACTGTCTCGGAGGTGTTGGAACTGTGAGCTGCTCATCAATAACGATACTGTAAGAAAAAATTGAGCGCACGGACCCTATCACCAGAGACCGGTGATAATAGAGAATTTATGGTCTTGTCTGCCAAGATCATACGTTCATTCTTCCGACATAGATTTGCGAATTTGATCCACATAACAGGATCGTCTTCCGGACTGAGCACCAACGTGCGCACTTGAAGGATTCTCTGCCAAACATCCACGTCAGGCTGGCATCCTTGTAATCTACAGTGAAAATGATTGAGAGAGTGCCGGAAAGTAATAGAGTTGCGTTACTCTTACCGTTTCATCCATGTTTTTCGCATTGTTTGTTGGCGATCAGGTTGATCGGCGTGTTGCTTGTATGCGATAATCTCTTCCAGCTCGGACAGCATTTGAGCGCGAACCATGATACTACGATAACTTAGAACTGCGCGAGGACACAAGTTTGGATACACTCACTTGTAGGACCTCCCGTAACCCTCGCCAACGAACGACGTTAGTTCAGGATCGAGCAAATCACGAGCTTTGGCAATGTGCACCATGGCCTTGGGAAACTGGTTCTGGTGTACGGACAAGATCGCTCGATAGAATGCCCTATCTGAAGAATCGGTACGCATGGCAGCGATGTAATCATCCATAGAATCCCATTCATTGAGAGACCAAGCGGCGGCGGCGGCAATTGGAGCGATTTCTCGTCGTTCATCATGATTGGCCTTGTTCCAATTCTCTTCGACAGAAGCTGCTAGTTGCTCCCATTCGCCCAGTGCGTGCAAACACTTCATACGGCCCAGTTGAACCTGGGAATTATCGGGGTCGGATTCGGCCTTCAAGTTATACACTACGAGAGCCTCGTTCCACCGTCCAAGGCGTTCATACCATTCCTCCTGCTTGGTGACATCGTATGTTTGACGAGCAGTGATGAGAGTTCCCCAAGCTGCATCATGTTGTTGCAGACGAGTATTGATGGAAATCAGTGATTCAATCGTAGCAGGCGAGGCTTCGGAAAAGTACTCGAGCTCTTTGTAGTGAAGCGCTTTTGCATAAGCTAAATTCTTTAGAGCATACTCCCCAAGAGTCCGATGTTCGATAGGCAGTGGCTTCTCTTCGTGTTCCATAAATTCGGCCAAATTTAACAAGCGGTGAATCAGCTCCGAAGGAACGTTCGGGGATGTAATCGCAAACTCAATCGAACGCACCAAATCCTCCTAAAAGATGTCATGAGGACAAGAAATCGGGGGGCTTGAGATACACATACCTGATACTGGTCGTAGAGTTCGCTCCAACATGACAAAAAGGCGGGGTTAAACAGTTCTTTGGCAAGAGGTGCGTGGATGTCAACTAAGCTCATACATGCTCTAAGAGCGTGTGAGGGGGACTCTTTCATCAGTTCTACGCCTAGACGATGCATCCAGTCAATCCAATCTTCACGAGTTGTAACAGTTGATGTGTCCCAGGCTTGCTTAAGGTGTTGTTGATTCACTGTCATCTTAGTTGCCTCTGCTGGAGCAGAAAATTCGGGCGGCTTGTTGTCACCCAAGCTGCAAAAACGTAAGTCTGTGTATCGCACCATGGAGAGAAAATAGGCTTACAGCAAGTCCATCATTGAAGGTTCTTGTGGAAGTTTTTCTCCATTTAAGAGCTTGGTAATGAGCGTCTCATACTTGGGATGAGGAATACGGTTTCGTAACAGAGACTGATGGAGATGATCAATGGAGAGCTCATGAGTTCTTTATCGCAAATTACCTTGTTGATCAACGGAACAAAGATAGCAAAATCAGAACCCAACTGGATGACCAGTGAGCAAAGAGTGTCCATGACCGCCATACGCAGGTCGTTGTTCGAGCCATCGAGGACCCGTACGAGCGGGTGCACGATTCGGGATGCATGATCAGAGAAATTTACCCGCTTGGAAAGCCCATCTACTGTCTGGATAGCACGCTTGCGAAGGGCTGTCGTACCGTCCGGCCGCTCGTATGCCTTGACAATGATTGGGATGACTAGGTGCAGGTACTCTTCTATGTTTGCACCGAACGTTAAGAATGCATCAAAGATTTTGATCTGAGTATTTATCCGTTTCTCGTTCAATTCACCATCGAAAACTTTGAGGACCAGCGGGATGATACTAGGAAGGAACGGTTTGAACTCAGCATTGAGGGCTTTTCCTAGAGCCTCGATTAAGGTAACGAGCGGCAGTTGTAATGTTGTGTTTTCCCAGAGATCTCGAACGAGGGAAAAGACGTCGGGCATGAAGTTGCGAACGTGCTGCTTGATGATTCCGATAAGAATAGCCAGTTGCTGCAGATGAAACTCCTGTAATCTTGCAGCAGTGGTTGTGCGAGTTACATTCGCGAATGCCGGAAGAATCTATGGTGTATGTCAGTAGCGCGGGGGAAAGCATATAACATTATCCCGTACTTGCGGCAAAAACATGACACATTTTAGCCCTTGGGTTTTGAATATGGACATAATGGCTTCAATGACGGTATGGTGATGGCTGCTGAGAGCTTGATCCTTGAGAATAGCAAGCAATGCTGTGATGACGGTCGTTTGGAAGTAATCGTCAGAAACAGGTGTAGTGACCTGGTTAACAGGGACCTGATTGACTGAGATCAATTCGGTCTCGCTTGTATCCTCTCCTGGTTTAATCTAGGCAGGAATGTGAACAGGTTCTGTTTTATAGAGAGATCATGCTTACCTTTCGTCGATAGGGATCCATGGCTCCCAATATGCCAAGAACTTTGACAACCTCCCTTCGCACGGGCTGACTGGATTCGGTGCGCAATATCCTACCCAGTAATTGAAGGAGCTGTGGGTGGTCTACCAGAGGCGCAATCACATATCCTGTACTTGAACAGACTTGCCCGAGAGTGTGAAGAGCCGCATCGCGTTTGACGTGAGAGGGATCGGAAAGTCTCTTCATAATCACTCCCATTAGTTCTTGGATATATCTTATGGCTTCCTCTCCCCCCACACAGGCAAGCTCTCCAAGGCACATGAGAACATTTGCAGCCACGGTTGGATTAGTGTCCTCTGCCTTTTCAAGTAGCACAGCAAGCATAGGAAGGGCGTATGGCTTTATCAACCGTTGAGTGGCCCCCACAAGCAACGTCAGGAGGCGTGTACACTCTTCTCGGTTGCGCCTGAACAAGTCTGAGTAAACACCAGACATGGGTTGCGAGGATGCTTACATCACAGTTGAGTACTCGAGTTCAGTCAATAGTTGAATCAGAGCCTTCCGCAGAGACGGCATAACATACGCGGGATTGTGTTTCGCTAGACGACCAATTAGGGTCACTGCAGTAACACGATTGTCGAAAACCTCGTCATTCAGAGCAATGAAGAGAGAACGGACGTTCTCAGCTTGGGCTAAGTGCTTGTCAAAGCGTTCATGGAGTGAGGAAAGGACAGTTTGCCGAATTGTTGCATCTTAAATATCCCAATGAAYGAATGAATGATAGTGAGAGGAGAGAACGAGATTATTCACCGGGGTCAGCAATCCCGACAGTAAGGAGTTTGTCCAGAACGTCGCTGATGATTTCGATGGCGTGTGAGCTTGCTTGATAACATATGGGTCCCGGACAAAGAGACGACAGCACGTTAGTGCTGCAGCGCGACGGACTTCAGCATGATCGTCTTCCAGATATGGAAGTGCACAGCTTCGAACAAACTCATTCAAAACATGACCTTCAAAGGGTAAGCCTAGGCCACAATCGGTTACGTCAAGAAAGTATGCCCACCACTGAAGTCAAAGGACCCCAAGGTTGTGAGAGCCAGTGTAATTAGTTCTGGGGTCTTCTCTATGGGAGCAGCCTGAAGCTAATGTCAATTCCCCGTTGTTATAAACCAAGTCATTTATGCCGACCTGAGTGCCTGCTTCTCGCGAGATGTTGGTAACCTCAGAGCGAGTGAGAGCTGGCGGAGCACCCAATGGTTTGTAAGGTTGTCCACTGAGGATAACAGATAGCATTTCGAGTAGTCGGTCTACAAAGAGTCAACCTAAGACATGCAAGCATCATGATGTATGCCCACCTTGGATCGTCTTCAACAACGGAGGGATGTGGCGGGCTATAGCTACAAGAGCCTGTCTCAATGGCTCGCTGAGCCCACAAGCAAACATCAAGTCAAGCTGATCATGCAGTAACTTGGTTAAGTTCGGTCCTACAGCCGATGCTAGCATTCCGATACATTGAAAAATTGGTTCCTCGGATGGGGCGTTCTTTCTCCTGTGTATGATAGATAGTCAACCTCTCTATACCTGATAGTTGTTGAAAATGTGTATTCTAACCCTCTTCCTTGCAGACCCTGCTTGATGTGTGTCATAATGGAGTCTAAGAATGGCTTCATATCACTGCCCACAGCAGTACCTGTATGGCCGATGGCGATGAAAGCTACAGCATATTTTAATTAATTAATTAATTACGACTGGAAGAGATGTAGACGGTCACCATAGTATCGTTCATGAGGTTTTTCTAATTGAGTTAGAAGATGAGCCATCGCTTTATGAAGGAAATGCTCCGTGAAGGTCTGCGTGTCGTAGGCGGCGAGCGATGGTATCATTGTAATGACCATCTTGCGAACAAGTCCATCTCTATGAGATTTGAATCTCAGTATCTGGTCCGCCGTATCGAGAAAGTTTTCCTTCATGAACTGTGTGGGGCGAAACAATTTTTCAATGACATGACTTTGTTAGGTAGAGACATGATATGGACTCACCATGCCGGCGTGAAGAAGTAGTTCACGATAGGTTAGCAATGATCCATGGATAATCTCTGGGGAAGAATGTTTAAGGCCAGCTTGGGCATCTTGCAGTATCTTGGGGAGATAAGGACTGCGACTCTGCCTCTCGCGCTGAGTGACAATTTCCAAGCAAGCTGCTAGCAGTTCTGCCGCGCCTTCCCTCACTATGACTCTTTGATCTCTGAGAGGAACCAGGATGTTGTCAAAAACGATGCTGATATGAGAGTGAAAGTAAGTGGGGCTGTTTCGAGCAAGTTCCTTCAAGATGAGCACGCCTGCGTAACGGGGAGATTCTTGCTTGTCTGGCTGCATCAATTCGATGGCTGCGGGGACTTCATAGTCCATAAAGCGTTCGCCAAAAGCTGCTCCACCAATCTCTGCTATTTGTCCGAGGGTCTTGGAGGCTGCTAACATGAGGTTGACGTCGGGATTGGGGAGAAGATGTTTGACATAGTTGTAGAAGCGGAAGAGATTCCGTTTGGATTCTATGGTTTCCTCACCATCAACATCGAGAAGGTGGTCTGAACGCGTCTTAGACCGTAGACGAAGGGGTATTTAGAGATCGCTTCTACGCACCTATGGCCAATAATCCTCCAAATTTGTCCGCAGTGATTTGACTGTGCATGAGGTCGAAAAGTCTGCGATTTATATGGTCATCCCACAGCTTAGCAGCTGTATCTGCTGTCATTTCCGCAACCGTGGTTGCAACCTTGAATATCAATGAGGACTAGGTAGACAGCGAAAGTACGTGGGTCATACATATTGCCTGAGTTCCTGGGCAGCCTGCAGCCGTTTATCGTGGTTCTTGTTCTTCAGGCCATTGAATATTGAGTTGAGCACTTCGCTCTGAGCCGACTGCACCGTAGCCATAGTCGGATCTCAGAGTCAGTGGAGGGCTCTAGCCAAGATACGGAGTTACGATGTCGGTTTCCATTTTTGGATGCTATATTTTGATCATTGAACCAGAACCGCCACCTGACGCGTAGCACTCTTTCACGACACGCTAGACTTGGGTAGCCATGCCTCGGGGGGTCCCAAACGTCAAAAGAGATGAGACTGGGATGAAATTCACGACTTTCCATGTTCCCCTTTCGTCGGTCAGCTCTTGATTGCAATCCGAAAGCTTAACTTACTTTGCAAGTATTCAGGACAAACCCGAAGCAACTAGGGACCAACTATCTCAAGACTGAGAATCAGACAATTTGGTATAGAAATTCCAAAAAGCCTCAAACCTCCGAAGCTACCCAATCTGGCCGGTACTACCTTCAGAATGATTCACCAGACTTCACGATCACTTATTCCACAGTATTAGACGTGGATCCCAAGTCATAGTTATACATCCTGGATCTCGTTTCTTGCGTGTAGGACGTGCATCAGATACCAACCCAGTGACCGTTGCAAATGTGATAGCACGTAGACATACTGGTCCTGTTCCACCACCAACATTTCATGAGGGTATTGCACGTCCTGCGAAAAGCTCACATATGTCTGAAACCCAAACGGATGCGGATGATGATGAGTATGCAATTCCTCCCCCCACAGACGACCCTGTGAGTGTTTGTATACTCGGATTCACCCAATATTTATCGTCGGCCATACAGTTCGATCCCAAGTTCAAGCATATTCTGGGACAATTACGTAGTAGAATGAAGCATTGGAAGCTTCATGTAGATCGAGGAGCCAATCGCCTTGCTGCAACTTACAACGAGTCATTCAAACCAGAGATTATCTCCCAACAAAATGACCCATTTCGTATCCTGTGGATAGATGAGACTTGCACTGAAGAGGCGTTAGTAGGGGAGAAGGTACAATATGTTAATAGATCAAAGTTGAACTCTTCTGAGGGGTTTTCATTAGGCTCTCCGACTGACTGACCCTCAAAAAGCCGGCTACGTTGTTCGCTGGCCAATCTCCGGGTCCACCTTCAATACTCGAGACTACATATCTCAACAAGTACTACTCAGCGACATTGAGACCATCTTAAGTGTGACACTGTCCGAAAAACTATCCATTGAGCGGTCAGAGTACAAGGTCAGTCTGGACATCCGAGCGAGGTACACCCCACTCATTGCATTTGACATTAGAATCTCTCTGTCGTACTAGTTATACCGGACATGTACGACCGTTTCTACGTCAAAAGCCTTGTAAACCTTCTTCTGGTCGCAATGGGTTTCAAGCAACTATGTGCTCAGCAGGTATAATCTAATTTCAACCATTCTTCGTCCCGGTATAACTCGTTCGCTAGGAATCTGTAGCAGCGGCCTACGGAACCGGAGTTTCGACGGCTTGCGTCGTTGATATCGGTGCTAAAANGACCAGTGTGTCCTGCGTTGAGGAGGGTTTCCTTATCCCGGATTCTAGGTGAATATTTCGGTTGACGAACCGAGGGAATGTTTACTCATAGTCTCACGTCTTTTTAGGTTGAACTTGAACCTTGGCGGTGATGATATTACTGAGTTTCTATATGTTGCACTAGACCGCATTAACTTCCCGTATCGGGAGCTCGATTTGGCTCGGGCGTACGATTGGAATGTGATGCAAGACCTAAAAGAAAGGATATGCACTCTGGCCGAAGTACATTCGCAACTTGCATTCCTCCGTTTGCTTCTAACTGTGCGCCGTCATGATGTCAGGGAGATGTGGCCCTAAATTTGTACGACTTCGTGGTCCGAAAACCCGGTCAATCAATTGAGAAATATTCTTTGAAGGCATACGATGAAATTATCCTAGCCCCAATGGTAGGCATCCCGAAATGCATCCGGCAATTCCCTTAACCGTTGAATCTGTCGCAGGTCCTTTTCGAACCAAAGGTAGTTGAGTACAGCAACAAACGTATCGGTATGAAGCCCATCTCGCATCCGGATGTTACCGAGGAAATTCTCGAGCACCAAATGAATCAATTCGTGCGTCTTTCTCCCTAGTAGCCCTATGTATGCTCTAACACTTACTAGAGTGGTGCTATGATACACTCGACTGAACACATGACAAACCAGCCAGTCCTGCTCGTGCCGGCTCCATCTGCAGGTATGATTTGTATACTTTATTGATGCACCTCTTACCGATCTAAAAATGTGTCATTCTAGAAGGAGAGTCAGGAGGGGAGATGCCGACGCCTCCTCTGGATGCGAACGGAGGTGATATTTCCATGGCAGATGCAACGACCCCAGCCCAGCCCTTACCAACAGTGGTGCTCGATGAGCAGAAAGCTTCAGGCTCGATATCTACCTCGATCGGCGGCACTGTCAACCACCAGAAAGGCAGTATCACTCCTGAACCTGCATCGCAGAAGATCGACATACTTTATGAGTCGTCCAAGCTACCGTTGGATGTTGCCATTTATCATAGCTCGCAAGCCACAGGACAAGATAAGGTTCCGAAATGGTTTCAAGCAGTCATGATTGTCGGCGGTGGCGCCCTGCTGCAAGGGATGGAACACGGTCTGAGAAGCAGGTTTGTATTGTCCTCGACGACCCTATCAGGTGTTTGAACAGTGTTATTTCTTAGATTGCAAGCCATCTTAACGGACCCATGGAACCCCCAACCCAACCTCAAAGCTCAGCTTTTAGCGTCACCTACTGACCCTCGTATTGTGACCTGGAAAGGTGCTGCGGTTCTCGGCAGGATGGATAGCATTGCTGACCTATGGGTGACCCCGGCGGACTGGGTGTGTCATTTGTTCTCTGGCAAATTCATTCATATCTGATGTTTCGTCTTAGGACGTCATGGGAATGAGAGGTTTAAAGGAGCGCTGTTTTTACCTCTAATTAGGTCAGAGGTGTTGCAAGTGGCGTTAAGTGTTCATTGGTACCTGACTTTCACCACTGGCATCCAGCTAAGTAGAGAACTGTGCAGACGATCTGAATGCTTGATATTACAAGTGTACGTATGCAACGAAGAACTACAATTGATGTTATACAATTCTTTGCTACATACCGTATGTTAAACGTGTCATTGATGGAGGGAGCTGGCGTAGGCTGTTGATTTATAGTTGTGGATGAGGAGGATCTATCTCCACACCTGATTTAGAATATGTCCAAATTGTATGTAAAGCAATTGCAATCGAGCGCATATACGCCACTTTCCGGGGCAAATGATATCCCGTACGAAGGGATGAAAGGAATAATCATTTGAATCGCAATCTTTTATTTCGTGCCGCATAGGTCGGAACAAAAGAAAGAAACGACCAGGTGAAGGAGTTCGCGACGGAGTAATTGAGACAACAGAGTCGGCACCGAGCATAAAACAACGGGGAACACGGTCAGGCAGAGGTGTACGACCAGAGTTTGTCATACTCGTAGTGCCAAAGCCGTTTCCTTGAAATCACCCGATTCCATACTGGTCCAGTGAACCGCCAATAACTCCATTTCGTCTTTACCGTGCCTATGACGGGTTGTGAGTTGGATGTGCATCAGGAGATGATGATCCCAGGACGACTTACTGCAGCCTTTTGAGCCAATCTTCACGCGCACTTCCGCCTTGCTTCCAGTCCTGTAGAAAAGAATGATTCGCACCGCTGTTCCTTGTTATCTCTTGGACAACTTCGGTCCACTCCGTATCCGTCTTCTCTAATAACCTCAACTGGCGATCAAGTTCTCTGGAGCATCCTGTCTTCTTTCTACCGCGAACCCTTCCCAACATTGTTCGCCTGGCTTGTAGCTCTCCTCTTTTCATTTTGATACCTAACAATCTTTGTTCCATTTCAGATATTACATCCACACGCTTTCTGCATTTTTCTTTGGCCTTCGCAGTCTTCGAAAGAGTCTTCAATTTTTCCAGCTGTTGTTCTATCACAGCAGCCGCAGCTCTATTTGGTGTGAAGGGGAAGGTCGTTTCTGGACGTGGAGTACGAGGTGGCGTAAGGACGATCCCGTTTCTACAGATAGGACAGTGTACGCTTTGGTGCCAAAGCCCGCATTTCTTATGCATTCGGGAGAAAANCCATTTGAGTAAGCAAATCGCGCAGAATGAATGGCCGCACGGTGATAGCGCGTAGGGATTTGCCATCGGGTCGAAGCACCTACATATCACAGTTAGGTTATTTGTGAGATATGAGGAATATAGCAAACGTACAAAGCACAAGAAAAGTGTTCATCAACCATGTCCCAGGCTTCCTTCGCTTCTTGATAGTTTCTATCCATTTCTTCGATCTCCATTTTGGCTTCACGGAAGCTTGTACGCTCTTCACGAAGATCACATTCGAATTCTCTCATAGCCACTTCTTCTTCCTCCTCTTCCTCGGCATCATTGTTGAGTTCCGCCACTTTCTGTTTCTTGCATACTCGATGGTCAATTTCACCGTATTCTTCATGATCTTCGACGGCGGTTGATGAAGATGCCGCGCTGACAGCATCTGAGGCAGTCGTAGATGTGGACGGAGGTGGTTGTTTCTTCCTTTTTACGGGTTTTCTACGCGAGGTAGACACTTCTGTCAGTATCAATGGTTGTTTCTTGCTGCTGCGAAGACCTGAGAGAGGATAGTGATCAACAGCCACGAACATATGTGCCACTAAAAGTCGCGATGGACCTTACTTTCGCGTCTGTTAATACGGGGATCTTGGGAACGGGTAACACGGGGAGAGAACATGTCAAAAATAGGTTTATTCTTCTGTGAAATCACTAGCAGGACGATGGTGGTAGGTGGGAGAGGCTTAGAGGCTGAACGCGACCACGAGTAGAAGACTCAGCCATGACCAACCGGTCGGCCCGGCTGGCACGTGATTCCAGAAGCTCCAGACAAACACCTCACAGCACTTTCGATGACCTCCATGCGAAACTTCCACCACGCGCCGGCTTGTTTATGTCTCCAACTTCTGCTCTTCTTCAATGGATGTTGATCTCTCTGCGTGGCCAGGCTCTGGGAAGACTTGGGCTCAAAAACCATAACTATCTTATTACATCACTCGAGAGTCGACATCGTGCATCGAAACGCTCAAAAAGATAAATTGAACACTCCTGTTGGGTCCGGGATCTTTCATCTTCCCAGAAATTCTGTCTGTGATATCTCTGGATAGTATAGGCAGCTTGGACATACCGCATCAAAGAGGCGTATGTCAAGGGACCCTTGATAAATTATGAATCTGAATTCTGCCGACCGCCCATCCGATCCCGCCGAGACAAGAGATCTTCATGTCCTATGGGGGAAGTACTTGGAAGACAGGTTCTATGGAGGAAATACCTTTCATAATTCACGCCCGCTACAAACCCCTTTCTTTTTGCTATGCGACGCCGATACCTAAAGATTGGGTGCTGGGGCGGCAGTGAAGGTCTTCTTATTTCCTTGACAGAGTTGTTTCCTCTCTTCTTTCTCCATGATTTCGATGGTGACATCGCTAAGTAATTCGCCAACCGGGGAAAAGGGCTGTCCCAACTCCAAAGAGCCCTTCGTGTGTAACCATCCTTAGATGTTCTTCACCGGCCTGCGCCCCGGTGAAAGGACCAGGTTGTAGGATAAACGCGTCTTGTTCGAGGTAGGAAAGGTAGGTAGGTATGCATCGTCGTCGTCATTGTTTTTGACCTGATTCTTCTCCGAGCTTTTTAGACTTTGGCCAATAACCAGTCGAGGGGCATTCGAAGATGACCGGGAGGACCATCATCAGGTGCTGATGGTGTGATTTTTATTATTATAGGATTGGCGAAGACGTTGTCAGCAATGTTTCAATTCCGCATCTTGGCTACCCCGTCGACAACTCTTCTTCTTTGCTTCTCCCTTCTCGATTCGAGATGATCCACCCACCGTGCTCTGGGAAATCCGCAGAAAGGAGGGTGCGGGACGGGTTCTGTCAGTTCGTATGGTGAGAAAGCTAAGGCGGGTGTTGGTAGCAGGGGATATATCGAGTTGTATTGCAGAAGGCAATATGGGAAAATGGAAAGGTCGGGGAGTCTGCGAACAAGATCTATCCGCCTGAGTGGATCGGGCTCCCGGCTGGATTTGGGTCGGGGCGAATCTTTAAATATCAAAAAAATAATCGAGGTGGAAAGCCATGGAGAAAATGCAGAAATTGTGGAGGTTTGACAAGAATGTTTGTCAAGAATTGAGCCGCCTGCGATCAGGTGCGCTGGTGTGGCAGAGAGGAGACAGCCGAAAAGGGAATCCCAGACCCAGGCCCAGCCGAGGAGGGGGGCATATTTGTTTGCGTTTGCGCCTTCTTATCAAGCCCAAACCGTTCTGTTCGGAAGCGAGAAGCAGCCAATAGGGAGAGCCGATAGCCAGCACGGGATCTAAGATCTGGGAGATCTAGATGGAGCCACATAAGAAGAAGAAGTTGGGCGGATGGCTGGTTCGTACTGCTGTCTGTCCTACTACTTATGGCGCTCTGCCTGCTACCTCCACCACAACTGGACTCGTTCATGCACCGCGATGCTCCAGAAAGCCCCGACTCAAAGACCTATTCCTTTGTTGCTCTCCCCGGCAACCAGGTCAAGAAACGGCCCCGCCGCCGCTACGACGAAATAGAGCGCCTCTACCATTGCTCATACCCAGACTGCAACAAGGCCTATGGAACCCTTAACCATCTCAATGCACATGTCTCTATGCAGCGACACGGCCCAAAACGAAGTCCCAATGGTAGCTATTTTATCTCTTTCATTCTACGCGTCTTTTCATTCATCCACCCACAGAATTCAAGGAGCTCAGAAAACAGTGGCGCAAGGCCAAGAAGGATGCAGAGACTCAACATCTCCTACCTCTCCACGGCTCCCATCCATCTTCATCCTACAATCCTGCGTATATGGGCAACATGGGTCTCGGCAACATCGGCTTGAGTTATGGGATGCTCCCTCCGAATGTGCCCNGAAGTCTTCCCCATCCCTTCCGTCCTGCTCCAGAGTCACCTACAGACATTCATTTCCCCCAGCATGGGCCACCCATTCGCGATTCCTGGCATCGGCAGCAGAATTCTGGCTCCTCAACTTCGTCTGCTGTTTATGAAGACTATGGTCCAGGAGGCGCGGGATATCACCAACATCATCCCCATCCCCAGCCAAACTATGGTCCCCCCGCTTCGACAGACTATTCTGCAAATGTGGGGACTGAACCCTACTCGGAAACCTCTCCATCAACATATCCAGCCGCCACAGGCTCGTACACTGCCGTAGACACATCATACCGTGTCATCGAGCCCAGTCCATCCCCGACCTATACCACGGCTCCCGCGCACTACTCATCCTCAGGATTTATCCAGCCGCCAGCGTCCTATACTCCCACCGCCACTGGGCCGTCTTCGTCGTACAATCAGTGGCAGCCACCTGCTCCAAGATCACTCCCTTATCCTATACAGACGTCTGCGACCTACGCTCGTTCAAGTTCTCAGTCTCCTACATATGTCGATCCTGCATATCATTCTCCTACTAATGTGGAGACCGCATCATACCCTCCTCATTCACCAGTTTCATATCCTCATGCTAATTCCTCTCCTCCTCCTCGCCCTTCGCCTACCACTTCACCAACTTACTCTCAGTCTACCCCCACAGCGTCTTCGTACTCTAGGCTTCCGCCTAACAGCACGCTGTTCACTCCTTGGAGGGGTAGCACTGAGAACACTTCGGCCGATTAAATAATTTCCATCGCTGTTTATTTTCCTTTTCAATCTCTGTTTTTCTTTCTGCAACAAACCATGGCTAATAATCACGCAACAATCTCTTCAATTACTCATCTTTCATGTACACTACCTCCGTCTTTCCTTCCCGTCCTCTGCGCCTTATTAATTTACATACGTATTTCTCTTCCATCTTCGAACCCTTGTTTTACTTACTATATGTATCTTTATTTCATTCTGTAAATAGCCCTTCCCCTTCTTTCTCTGCTGTTTTTGTTATGCCACTCATTACTGTATCGTAGCACATAGTAGCCACAACACTGCGTTGTTGGCGTCTCGTTTCTGTTATAATTCTAGCTGGAATATTAGCTTGTCCTACACCCTCCGTGTTCTATATTCGCTTGCTTTGGTTCTGGAATTTTAGGAAATACCTCCGGGTTGAGCTCCAGCCCCTTCGTATGTTCTGGAAAAWTTGGCACGCCTATACATTGTACGATGTTCGTGTCATTATCTACTCCGGATTGAGTACGCGAACGAAGCCTGAGCGCCTTGTCATTATCGCAAGACTGGGCCCAAGAAAAAACAACACTCTCGCGATCGCGAACAGGCAGGAAGTTGATCTTCTCTTCCCTTTTCTTACACCCAGGCTGGCGAGGGCTGGCGTCGATCAAATGTGACCCTGCAAGAAGGGAGGAAGAATTTTTTCATAAATCACGCAATATAAATCGGTGGAAGAACGCGTCTATGTATCACACAAAACGTTCATAGAACCTCCTATTCCTTGCATCTATTGTTCTCTGGCCTGATTCAGAAAGAACGGAGAAGAAAGAATAAACGGAACACCAAATCGAGAGGGATAACTTGACGGGATTTTGAAATAACGAGAATGAATAGTTTGATCCGGGTTTCCGAGATAAGATAAAGTTTCCCGGCCCCCACTCCCGAGGGATGTCTCCCGAAATCTGGGGAAATTCCATCAATATATTTATTGATGGAAGAACGCGCGTGAAATACGCGACGCCGACGGATGTCTACGTGATAATAATTATATTTCTCTGCTCAGCTGGATGAGCAGCTTGGAGTTGGCCGGCCCCACGAACAAACGCGACGAACACGTTGTTCCGGAGATCTTGTACAGTGACACGTCGATCATGCATGCCGCCAATGGAAGAAGCACTCCCCTCCACGTTCTGCAGGTGATACGAAGCTGTTTTTCCACTTTCCTTTCTTTCCATGATCAGAACATATAAACATCTACCATGTAAGTAAACTTGGTGTCGCAATTTTCTGTCGAAGAGAAGCAGTCGCTTCATAGGTTCTTGGATGGCCGACCAGTCGTTCCGTTTGCCTGCGTCCGTCTCCGTGCTTCGATCATGACGTCCAGAAGTTTGTTGGAGAAAGAAGCAGTCGGTTCCGGACCCACGCGAGTCACAACTGATGTTGTTCTCCAAGCTGATGATGTCGAGGTGTCGAGGAAAGTCTGGCCGTCTGAGTACTACTACTACGCTGGGGTCGAAACACATCAAATGCTCGAAGGGTCTTGGTTTGAACGATTCAATTTAGTAGCTTATTCCATCTATTCCATCTTCCTCCACAACTCGGCCAAATTTAACCTATGTTGACCAGATCATTATATCGAATATTGAGTCTCATCGAACGCCGCATGATGTAGAAGAGCATCCATGCATCTATCCTTCCCTTACCGGAGAACAAGATGCTCTTTACCCACCCTAACTCCGCTTTAAGCTGCACCAAAAAAGCTTGAAGATCATGAGTTCTGCTTTGACAGAGGAAACAAGTAGACCCACTTTAGATTGATATTAGCCTTCTCATCTCCCGCTCTTTCTTCACTCGTTTGATTCGAGCTTGCTTAACCCGGCGCTCTCAAAACCGGTGGGTCACTGCTGCCTTTCTGCTCGGCTGGAATGTAAGAAAACAGAGTGGAAAAGCAAACACGCGACCGAGTAAGTATTAACCTCTACGGTAGATAGGCTTTGAGCTTAGGCATGTTAGTATTGGTAACGGCACTCTCTCTAGGGTTTTTGACACCCATCGCACGCCTGTTTTGGCATCCTGGAGGAAGATTGCGCGGATATCGTGTCAGATATCAGCACCAATTTACGGAAGTAATAGAGTGGAGATACCCAGCCATGTCAAGGGCCGTTTCAAAATTCAAATGGCTCGAGCGGGATCGTCTTGACGAGAAACAGATGAGAAGAGAATACAAACACCGAACAAGCACCGCAGCCTTCGCATCCTTCTCTGAAGAAAGGGAAGGGTGGCATTGTATGTTCTTTGGATTGAGCAGGGCTTGAGCTGAAACTGTAGAAGACCGAAGGTTTCTTCGTTTGCGTTTAATAACTGCGATCTTGAATTCCTTTTTAGACGCCACCATCTCCACATTATTGCATTGATCGTCTGTCAATAATATAATAGGAGCAATATCATTATTTTATGGCCCATAAATAAAAACATGCCAAGAAGTAGAAGGCTGGTGCACTTTTAAGCAGACCTTCGCGTCTTCACCTAGAAGTAGAAGTGAAGGAAAAGACTTTCAGATCATCGACGTACTTGCTGATCGTAACCCATGGACGTCAACAATAACCAACGTTCGCCTCCTTGAAACCTGCGAGTTCCCCAGCACAATTTTCCCAGATGACATGTCGATATCGTGACAATCGGATAGAAGTAATGTAGTTTGGTTTCCCCACAAATTACAACTCCCAAAGATCGATGCGACGCGTCAGGGAAATTAGTGACTTGTCGATCATTCGCATAGTGAATTTAATGTATACATACCAATAAATCCGTAAGTGCTGGAAAGTTCAAATGCTGTTGCGTACGATCATATGAAGCGGCATCATTCCATTGAGCTTCATGGTCCGCGTCCTATGAGACATCCAGGGGGGAGGGATAATTGGGAGCGTGGAAGACATTGATTGTCCGCCGAGAGAACGATGTTTGTCCAGAGGGAAGCCAGCCGCGTGCGATCAGCATGTTAATAGGTAAATATCCGCGTCGAGAATCATCGCGGAAATACCTTCGCTCATCYAGAGATATCACAGAAAAAAANCAAGAGATGGGGAGGCGTAGGACCNTTTCAATCGCCTGCAGTATGCCCAGATCTCGGTCTCGGAGGTGGTAACTGACCGTATTTCGCAAAATTAGCGGTCCCATTTTACTTCAGTGCTGCGTGGTGCACTCGGCCAAACCCTATCAGAAATCGTGATTTCTCCTAGATATGTTTTAGCAGACCAGCNACAGTGTCCAGAAAACCCGGTTATCCTAGCAGAGTATGTTCGTATCGCACCAGTCGCATCACCTTCCTATATCGAACCTTGAAGAAAATGACGTTTCGCAAAAGATATGGTTTCACAAACACGCCCCGAGAGTCGGTTCAGATAACTTCCCCCCGTCCATCCGAAGCCGGACGATGGCACATTCCGTACTATTGATAAACGACTTGAAGTTGAGCATGGACTGACTTGGACTGAGTGGGCGTGACTTGTCAGAAGGCGACCTTTGTCTTGCAGGACAGACAGAAAATGGGGCACATGCTCAAGCTCCGTAAAACATTCGATCTTGCGGGGGACGCTGATTCGGATAGAAATTAAGGAAGCAGATAGCTGAACATCATCTGCCTGGCCACAAACAGGGTCCACCCACGAAGAGCACAGACCTTTCAGATTACCATATACGACATCTTCCCACCAGATTTACCTTTACCTAACGGCGGGCGAAGTCTACATTAGCAGACGATATACTAACATCATCCCCCCCAAAAGCAGGCGGACAACCACAGTTAAGTTATACCTTCAAGGGAATCGAGGGTGTTATATAAGCGCCACATATGGGGCGAAAAAAAGAAAACATACCAAGATCCGACTAGATAGCAGGAGTTTGACTGGGTGACTGAAACCGGAGATACAAATGAGATCTTGGCCCAACCGAGAATCAAGTAGGCTATGTAGGCGAAATCGTGATGGTGTGTTGGAGATTAGGGTGTTGCCAATATAGTCATTGTGAGTGATGAAATGGCGTATACTATCATACGTTCGACACCAAGAAACGACCATTAGGATTATTTCCCTCCGTGGACTCGAATCTTGTTTGAGAGGCAGCGGCGGTAGTCAAGTTGCTCCAGCGAGGACGGTTGTCAATAAATCAGCCGAAAAGGACAGCGGGAGGCCACCAATGGTACTGTTTTTAGAGTTGAGAGTAACGAAGAACGATGCTAATTAAGTAGCAACAGGGGGCACCGATGGGAAATTTTGTACTACTTTATGGGTCCACGGATGTCCTATGCCCGTCCCTTGAAGTACTAGGCCAAGTACTAGCAATGTGAGAACTTCTCTGAGAGAAAACTCAGTACAGCCACAATACCTGCGAGTCTATTGTAAATCAAGACTAGTAAAAATCTCTGCAAGGTTATCCTAGTAATTCAAATCGAGTTAGTGTCATGTCTTCCAAATCGAAGGATGTATGTAGGTCTTGTGGTGGTTGGAAAGTATTGGCGCTACAAATTTTGTGGCTGCTAAAGATTAAATCATCCAACTTCGCAGGGGTGCCGTAGAAAGAACTGATTATTTTTGGCCTGTCGCTGAGAGTTGGTTTAGAGTGAAGTGGACGGCCCTCGGTAAATAGGTAAACATATGAGCATGACATCACTGCATCAAGTACATGACCTAGTTGTACTGAACTTCCATCACAGAATAAAAGCTGCTGCGGACTACGCTCCAGTTTCCTTTGTATCTATATCCACCACCTCTTTGACTACTTACTTCAAGCTTCAAGTCTTATCCAAGTATACTAGCTCTGGGTAACCGACTGATCGCGACTCTACAATCTACAATCGTCCATACACTCAATCAGACTGAAAACGCGATAATACAGATGGCCCGCTTAATCGACATTCCAGTGGAAGTGTTTATCGACAACTTACTCCCTGCTGTACCTGTCCAGGATCTAGGAAGCCTGGCTTGCACGAATAAGGTATGATCACTCAACAGTGCTGATAGCATATCTGAACAACAACAGTTCTTCGCCGCTCTTTGCTCTGATGATACGTTCTGGAAGCGCCGCCTCCAAGAGGACTTTAACTTCAGTGGCGCCGGGACTGCTCGACAGAGCGGGTGGAAATTCATTTACCAAAGGTTATCCAATCCACGAGGTGTGTCCTTCATTAGCTTTAATAGAGCTATCTATTGGACTTTCACTGAAGACCCAAATCCCAGTCTATGTCTGGGGGTATGTCAATCTCCGAGAAAGTTTCTCACAGAATTCTCATAGATTCTTACCAGGGAAAAGTCAAACGGAAGACTGGGTCTTTCCAAGTTTCCCAAGACCACGATTCCGGCTGTTCCATTCCCTACACAGTTAAACATCCCTGGGGTACATATTGTATCACTTGTCGCTGCTGGAATGTGCGTTTTGTAATACGTCCCTGAATCCTATGCCTAGACTCCTACCCACAGGTCATTCCACGCATTGGACACCGAAGGCAACGTCTATGTTTGGGGTATTGTTTTCTATATTGTCGTCATCCTTTGTACCTGAATTGACAATGTAATTTGACATTCCAGGCACGCTTGACGGTTCTACCATAACTCTTAGAAATGACGGCTTTTCCGAACCCGGGAAAAAGGCTTCAACTCCGTTGAAGTTGCAGCTGCCCGCCCCAACCAGGAGCATAAGGTATTTGCATCTCTAGATAACCTACCAATACGCCAGACCCTGACAAATACGCCACCGCTGTTTTACCTGATTGTCTGTTTGTTCTGTTCAAGTTGCGGGAGATTGCACGCATCGTCATTAGATTCCAACAACCATATATGGAACTTTCTGTCCTGGGGCCGGCCTTTCAGGCTTGTGTCCCATCGATTCTCAACTCCCGATTCGACGCCCACCCAGGTGGAATGTGGTTGGTCATTTTCAGCTGTGCTCACGAAGTGTGGAGAAGTATTCGTTTGGTGGCCCTTCGCAGATCCATTGAAAACCCGTATTAAGGAGAAGAATGATGAATTGGACCAAGCTGGTGATGAGAAGAAAGCTCTAGAGACCCACGGCGACATTCGCTGCGCCTATTGGGACCTTGCGGCGGACCCATATAGATTACCACCCTTGCCTCGTCTTCCCAGCTTGACATTGGCCGATTCTGATGAGAATGGGGTTACCGAGGCTGAGATCGTCCAAATCGCGGGAATGGACGGCCATCTTATCGCTTTGACAAACCAGGGCCACGTTTTAAAATATGGGACCCTGGAGAGCGAGGAAGCTGCTTCCACAGGAAATTGGGAATACGTACGACGTTGATTTCTTCATTGCGTTCATTCCAATTCTGACCCTGTGCGGCAGTTACCAAAATTCAGCGAAGTTACACGTGTTCAAGAACATTCCACTTTCGCAAGTGAGGCTCTCGAACGACCCAAATCTTTGAAGATCACACATGTAAGGATGTATTGTAATAGTTAGCCCGACTGCCTTCACATCCTCGTGTAGATCTCTGCCCAGTTCCTCAAGTTCACCGCATATTCTACGGGTGTCAATTCCATCGTCCTCATGGGTGATACCTCCACCACCGCTGATACTGAACCGGAGATCATACTGGAACTTCAATACAAAGATGTCATTTCCGTAGTTTTGGGGGACTACCATTATGGTGCCCTTACTCTGACAGGGAAACTCATGACATGGGGAGCTTACTCTGCGGGCGCTTTAGGCCTCGGGGATCCTACGAAGATAGACGTCGGAGCTCCAGGAGGATTTGCTACTCAGCAGCTCCGGCAACATGCTATTGCACGCCACAGAGGTGAACCCCCTCGTGTCGGAGTACCCACTGAAGTGCGCTTCGATCACGGCAGGAAGAAAAGAAAGCAGAGATTCTGCATTTCTGCCGCTGCTGCTGGCTGGCATATGGGTGCCCTCGTCATTGATTTAGAGGTAGGCCTGCTTGCATCTTTATCTTTCTATGTCGTTTTGATCCATCGTGACTGTGCATAGCCTCCGGAAGACGGGGACGAAAGTGAGTATGAAGCAGATATGTTCGAACCAGAGGTGGCACAGCACTCAACCCTTCAACGCCCGTTTTTGCCTGGTATAAGCCCAAACAACCCTCCGTATACAATGCCAGTGCAGGATCCCTCCGCTGCCTCATTCTTACGAGGTGGTCCACATTTTCGTATTGGATTCGCCGGTCGAGGGTTAAACAGAGGTGCTCTGGGTGGGAGAGGCAGAGGAGATCGTGGAGGACACGCGTCTTAGAAGATATGAACTATTGAAGACATGCAAATGTAAACAACAATGTACAGACGTAATCTACGGTAATCGCCTTCCTTGGTGTAGTGCTGCTAGGCTCAGTGAAGAAATGGAGTCCAAAAGTGACGGAACTTGGAGCTTGTATACGCAACCTAAGTCTGGGTCAACGGGAGTGAATGCAAAAATAAAAAGATGCACAGAAGTGGGCCTGACCGGGAATTGAACCCGGGACCTCCTCGATACGAGCTCTCTCGAAGCCACCCTAACAAGGAATCATACTACTAGACCATCAGGCCGATATGAGCCACTCGAAAATGTGTGCCCATATATTGGCTGCCTGGAAATTTCAGCCAGAGCACATATAATAATATTCAACCTGCACTCAGCTAACCAAGTACTAAAGAACTACCAACGCTTGGGCGTCACTTTTTAAATGATACAAAAACAGAAAGGAATGTATATGAGAAAGTTGTGTGCTAGTATTTACTTGAATCTGAATATGTTCCTTAAAGGTATAGGCATCCGACTTCCGCTCTTCGCAGGCGTCGTTGAGGACATGGACGTCGAAGAACGTCCCGTCCCCTTCTTCGCACTACTTGCCCTCCTCAAACTGTTCTCATCTATCGCAGTAAATGCAGAACGAGACAGTGTAGCAGGAGCGATCGACTTCGGACGCACGGAGCTCTTCCTGTTTTCCTTCTCCTTGCTTGTAGTTAACGACATGACTCTGCTGAACGAGTGTCGTCCAAGAGACGCGGTCTGTGGAGTTTCCCTCTTCGCGGGAGAGCTCGGAGTGAAGGCCGGAGCCGGGGGAGCAATGGCGCTGGCAACAGCCTTGGACTGTTTGAACGACCGTGGAAGAGTTGCAGTGGCCCGTCTGTCATTCTGAGCCGGCGTAGAAGGGGGGTTGATGACACTACGAGTGGAAGGAGGGAATATAGACGTAGTTGGTCTCTGTCGACCGGCAGCTTGGAGAGATGGCGGAGCAGTTTTGAGAGGAGCCTTCTCGGAGACGTTAAGATGTGGATAGTTGGTATGTATAGTAGTAGTAGTGCCTGTCGATGTAGAAGGAGGGGCTGAGCGAATGACGGTGGTCTTCTGGGTGAGTGTTTGACGTAAAGGGGAAGGTCGTCGTAGAGTGCGTTGAAGTCCAGTCGAGTTTGTGGAATGACGGGGTGCACGAATTGGCGATGGCTGCATTGGCTGCGTAGGTGCGACCACAACGTGGCTGACTTCCTCCTCAATTGGGGTCTCCTCTGGAGGAAGGGAAACAAAGCGCACACTTTTGCTTCGCTTCAAAATACCTCGTGGACCCGATAGACTGGGAGAACCGTTGGATTGGGGAGACGAGGGGGAGCCAGGAGCATCCCCCGATGCTGGTAGATCACCACTAGCATAAACAGGAGGAGGAAGTAGGTCATACGACGCATCTTCAATCTGGTATGAGTCGGCCATGTTATCAGGTACTCTCGTCTCCAACAGTAATTCGTTCCCAATCGGGTTCGTAAGAGGAGGGACTTGAAGAACATTCTGGGTGCTATTGACAAGCGGGAAGGGACCCGGAGTGGCAAGGGTATGACCAAAATTAAGCAACAGAGAATCCGCGAATGCCCATTCATCTACTGAGTTTGTGTCTTCCGGGGAGATAGCTTCTTCGGCCCGGATCTCTTCATTTGCTTGTCCCAGATCGATCATGGGAGTTGGACGGAGAATGGCACACTGAGAACGTAGATTACCGACCATATCAAAGAGGTCCAATTTCTTTTGGTCATTCCGACTGGTAAATTCGACAGGGGGACCCAAGGCAGAAGGTGTTCCGAGGAAAGCAGTGGGTATACTAGGGTACGGATCACGATCTTCCTTCTCCGCGAGGTTGAGCTGGGGCAGCGACTTGCGACCACGACGATCGGCCAGTGTTGAAGATGGCAGGGCTTTCGTGTTATTGGCCTCCAAGTGAAAAGAAGAATCCAAAGATAATGGCAATGTGACGTGTGAGTTAGACACTACAAGCGAAGGTGGTCCCTGCTGCGACTGTATAGATGGGTTTTGGCTGAAGAACGCGTTCAATCCTCGAAGTTCCATCATCATATCGACCATGTCATTATCCATAGACTCCGCCGGGACTTGCACTGACCAACGTTTCTTGCCTCCTTCCGATGTAAGGGTAATTTCGCGCTCGAAAACAAGGGCATCTCGAAAAGACTTGCGACTCTTGACAGATTTTCGCCGCGAGTGAGAATCAGGTCGTCGACTCCTAGCTTTGACCAGTGCATCCCGAAACTGAGCCGGAGAGTAGATTGATCCTTCAGGTATCCACGAGATGGAATCTTGCTCCTCCAAGTCTGCGATCACGTCTGCCCATGGAGTATGGCCGGGGGCTCCATTTCCTACGAGACTCTCCTACAGAGACCATGAAGCTGATAAGTGAGAATTAGATAGAAAGATCCTTACCGTCCATTTCTGGATCGAGAGATTCTCCTTCAGCATACTCCTTAAACGAGGTGGAGTAGGGACTGTGGTTGTAGAATGTGGGTTGAATATCAATGGGTTATCTGTGACAACTGTGAAAGGCTTTGACGGTTCGAAATCGAGCGTTGCTGGATTGAGCGAGTGATTGCAGGGAAAAGGAGGAATAGTTTCAATAGAAATGATGGAGATGGAATCGAGCGAGACGCATTCAGATATGAGGCCAAAGCTATCGTCCAAGTCGGCCAGTGCTTGGACGAGATCGACAGAAGTTCGAGAGCCACGCTGGGATAGGGAGACAGGCTGAGAGCAGGACATTCCGAGTATTAGAATCAACGGAAGAAAAATGTAATGTGGGTATAAGTGTTACAAGAGATGGTGGTAGTTGGACAATAACCAATATTGGGGCGTTCGAAATGTGAATGATCAACAACATGTGTATAATGTAATGTGGCGCAAGCGTACTTGACCACGTTTCACCAAGTGCCCGAAAAAATCCCTATCTGCCCTTCTATCCTCGAAAACCCTTAGATTGTGTCTACCATGCTTGCTGCCACGGAGAGAAGGCCGTAACCACTTTAAATAAGCTTCGTGATTACTGCCCTTGCAGGCCAGCTTCCTGATCATGCTGTCCGTGATTCTGGACTGTTCAAAGGTCGAAGTGCTACCTATGAATAGCACAAGACATTATCTGAACCCAATACTAGTTGGCGACAATTCAACGGCCACAAGTGAGTAAAGGCAGGTATAGTAATTTTGAAGGTGTGGACGGAAGCAATCCTTGCTACAACAGTTGCTGTCGCATCATTATTGGAGCTTGCAATCGTCGTGATTTCGTATGCTCTCATTTGAGTTCATCCATCCACGGGTTATCAGCACGCGCGCTATCTATCCCGTCTTCTTGGCATTTAATTCTCCACCCATTCCTCTCTGAAAGAGTCCTCTGGCCATGTGCTTTTACCGCCTTCCAGCCTCATCATCGTCAGTTCACAAGATGCATCCATTCCTGACGACACACGACTTGTCTTCGTTTCATGCCTACCCGAAGCATCTCCATGCTGTCTTCCCGTCCCCTGTGCATATGGATCTGGATCACTGCTTCCTCGGCGCCGAACCTATAAGACCCTAACGATCCTCTTCTTCTTGCTCCACTCGATTCGCCTTCATCTCCTGCAAATCGTCTTCGGTCYAAAATGAAGTTCCAGTTCACTTTCGCACTTCTCTCTGCTCTCGTTGCCTATGTGCACGCTGCCCCCATCTCGCACGACGAGATCGCGGCCAATTCTGCGGAAGGTCTTCGTCTCTTGAGCCTTGAGGACGGTGTCGACCCAGTGTGGAAGACCGAGGACGAGAAACTTGAGCTTATGCGCGCGGGGACCCAATTCGTATGCGTTTCTCATCAAGTCGTTTACCTGAGTGGCGGTACTGATTCTTGGGATGTAGTTCGACGTTACTGAAGTTTATGAGATTGAGCAAACTTTGGCAGCAAACAGGGTGTCCAAGAAGGCTGCTGCTTGTATGTCAATAAATTAATGTCACTGAACGTAACACTCAGATTTCTTTGCAGTCCCTAACCCATCACACCAGAGCACTGTGACCCCGCTTTTGAGCCAGGTTTCCACCTCCAGTATGCAATCATACCTTACGACTTTGACGGGGTATAATAACCGCTACTACACCTCCTCCACTGGAAAGTCTTCAAGCGATTGGATTCGCTCTACTGTCACCAGCGTATGTTCTCACCTGTCTTAATTCTTCGACATTGATGCTCACCCAAATGACTTTCTTAGATTGCCAATGGACGATCAGATATCACCGTTTCCGCATTCACTCACAGTTGGGCTCAGCCTAGCGTAATCCTCAAGATTGCCGGCACCAAAGCCAGCTCCCCGGTCACCATCATGGGCAGCCACTTGGATTCGATTAACTTGAGCAGCCCATCTTCTGGCCGTGCCCCCGGTGCTGATGACGATGGTACTGGAACCGTCAACTTGATTGAAGCCTTCCGTGTCCTTGTCGCCTCTGGCTACAAGCCTGCGACGCCCCTCGAGTTCCATTGGTACGCCGCTGAGGAGGTCGGTCTCCTGGGTTCGCAGGCTGTTGCCACAAACTATGCCAATGCTGGCGTCAACGTTAAAGCATTCATGGAGCTTGACATGTCTGGATAGTATGTGCTCAATTTGCAGCTGTTTTATTCTATCTAGGTACTCATAAAGTCGTTCTAGCTTCGCGTCTGGCTCGAAGGAGGTTATGGCTCTTCAAGCTGACTACATCGATTCCGGTCTGAACACCTTCCTCGGCAAGCTCATCGACGAGTACGCCAACATCCCATGGACCATGGATAAAGCTGTGAGGTTTTTTTCTCCCGTCCCTTGTCCTTTTTTCTAACGGTTATATTAGTGTGGTTATGCTTGCTCTGACCACGCCAGCTGGTACAAAGTCGGGTATCCCACCACCTTCCCTTATGAAGCCGTTACTGGCGATGACAACCCGGCCGTTCACAGTGCCAGCGACACCATATCCCGTATCAACTGGACCCACTCTCGTGAATTCGCCAAGATTGCTGTCGCATTCGCTGTTGAATTGACTTCTTAAATAACGTATTAATATGTATTTCAAGTTTTGCTGTAGCAGATGAAACAAATAATATCACGCTCATTTCTTCTGCATTAATTGTCTGAGCAAATGCGAGCTGGGGCCCCTCGCCACATTGTTTATGCGGTCAAATGTGTATTGACCGATGGTGGAACGTTCCCACGCTTTGCTGTTTCTAGTTTTCATTTGATGTCGCGTCTTCACCTCCCCCATCTTCCGATTCTGTCAAGGCTGTTAGCTCTTGGCTTTCCCTGACTTTTACGACAGTGTATATATTGACTCTTTGCGGCATTGATTATCTAAATCTTCCAACTCTACTGTTTCCAACTGCATCGGTTTGACGTGTCCCTTCAGCCAGAGATTTATTTTACATCGGCTCAAGGTTGATTTTGTACAATGTGAGTGTCCATTTCTTACGATGATTAGGCATGCCCCTTGCTATATATGATGAACCTTCTACAACATTTGCACGTCAGTCTGAGTACCTCTTTGTACGCTAGATGTTAAACCTTCGCTTGTTTCTGATTTTGCTTCATCCTTGCTCTTGTTATTTTCATTCCAACTGCTAACATAACCTCTTCATTTTACTAGTCACTGCACCTTCAGTTCATAAAGTAGTCTCGCCTAGTCTCTGAATAGATCGGTAGTAAGTTTTACATTCCTTACGGCAGGCAATTCTACTATACATACATCTTCGGTACCGTGTAAGTATATATCTAGTCTTCCCCAAAAATGTGCCTGCATGTATATGCCCTTCTTTGAATTTCACCCCCTGGTCAAAGAAGAAAGCAACGAGACCATCATTTTCCACCTTCATATATACATATCTTCGTTGTGTCCCGCACGTCAACGCATTTTGCTTACTATCCTACCTTCAACGTAGTTGCACAACAACTGAGTTGCTTCAATGTCCTCTGCTGCTCAAAACTCCAATCACAGCCGACGTCCCTCGACGGCTCCTCCACCAGAGACCAGGACGGTAGTGCCGACAAACAGTGTCACGACGACGACTGGGGTGACAGTGCGCGCCAGAATCGACCCGACTCTCACCGTTGAAGACGTCGTTAGCCAGCTATGCATCAACCTCAAAATTGTAGGGCCGCCTCTGGAATATGCACTGAGGGACCACCAGGATGAACTAGTGACGAATGAAAACTTGAGGAAGAAGATTAAGGGCAAAGTAGATCTCAAGTGTGTATCGTTCGGCTTTCGGTAGTCCATTTTGCTTAGCGCTTTTTTAATTATCAGGATCGTCAATGCACCGTGGAAGGAAGCGAAAGGGATAGCTGAAAAGTTGAGAGCAAAGGATGCCAGGGCTTTGAAGTTGACCCTGTTCTCGCTGCAGAAGTTCATCAAAGTGCGCATACGCTATCGTTCTAAAGCAATTCCAATTTCTCATCCACTTGCAGGAGCCAGAATTCACTCAAGCTTTCCTGAAATACGATGGACTCTCCGAATTGGTCGATGTCATCCATACCGCTCACGGAAACTCGCTGGCAGTGTGTATACATACCTCTCCCAAATAAGTTCCGACTAAATGTTATCTTCAAAGTATGCTCTCACTTCTATGCAGAACCTCATGGACCTCGAGTATGGATGGGCAAACCTAGATGATAGTTTCATTGGCAGAATAGTGCAGATACTTACCCAGCAATCCCTCATCAACATATGTCGCCCCGCCACCGCCATTCTCAAGAAACTCGTCGAGGCTGACCCAATGACAGCTCCAGGACCTCAAACGGCTAGCTCAAGTCGAACCCCTCCTGCACAGCCCACAGGCTCCGTCTACCGCTATGGATTCCAAGTTGTGCATGAGCAGATGAGGAAGGAAGCGAGGTTTTTGGAGACAGTTGTGAATCGGTTGGGGAGTGCGGAGACTGCAACCGCTCAATATAGGTTCGCACTTGACACATTTCCCTCTTCTGCGGTATCTCGCATTGACAGAGCCGTTCAGCATGATGCTCATCAACTCGCTTCTTACCCACGCAAGCGATGCTCGGTGGGAGGAGTTTATTTCTGACCTGGAAAGATTGAATGTGCGGAAAGCAGTGGCGGTAAGGGAATCTAACAATGAAATCAAGGTTGGTCGAGGCTCACGGTCAATGACAGCAACTTATGTCGTCACATACGAGTGAGGATTTGACCTCATGTATCCTCGACTTCCAAGCCAACATGATCAGAGTGACTTATCGAAAGAAAACGACGATCGTTGACCCAGAGCACGAACCTCGGCACGCCGCAGACTTGAAATATATCTGGCACAGCAGCAAGCTTACCGAGGAGATTGACATGCAAAATCAATCTCTTAAATGGCGCAAGCTTGGTTTCAATTCCGAGGACCTTGAGCTGGAGTTTTACGGAACTGGCGTTCTTGGTTTGGACTGTCTGGTAAATTTCAACTCGTCATCGAGAAACGCCTCCTAACTCAGGGATGTCATCCGATCTGCAGAAAGAATTCGTCCGCCGTGACCCTGACTTCTCCAAGGTAAATCCCTGATCCTTTCCCGTGAAACTTGGCCATTACCGACCATGTCCTCAACCCGCAGCTTGTCCTTGAACAACTCAGTCGACCAGCCGAGCGACGGTGTCCCATTGCCAAAGCCTCCATTGAAGTTGTCGAACTACTATCCGAACATTGGGCTATATTTGCTCCCGGCTGTGCGTTACCCTTTGCATCCTCTATCCAAAAAACTAACATCCGCTACCGGCACAGATTCCACTTCAACAACTTTCCAGCCTTTCTTTCTGGACTTTTACAAAGTCCATTCCTTAGCGACACACTTCTTCCTGCGTATGTGGAGCGAGAGTGGTGCAGCTGCGGGAGATTTTGGACGCGTCACAGCATTAGTTAGAAGCCAGTGAGTATCCCCCTCTCTGTCGATTGCATGCTGGTTAGCTAATTGGAAACCTGTAGGGTCAAAATGGCGCTAAGAAGCGAGAACGTTCGAGCGTGGCACGAAGTGGAGAGCGATTTTACAGACGTTGAATATCGAGCGGTGAGGGATAGACAGATGAAGGAGCTAGAATTGGAAGATGATTTGCTGAGCAAGGTTCCCGTTCGGTGCGCAAATGAGAGCATCATGTCTACAGACAGCCCCCCCTAACGTGCCTGTTAGGAATCTGCGGGCGAAGATTTACAAAGAGTCGTACGAATTTGTTCGACAACAGCGGATCCAATGTCTATTGCAGGGGGCCTGGTTCGTGAATGCGATCCCGATAGCAGCATCGTCGAGGGAAACATTGCTCAGGCCTTCCAGACCATGGAGATTCATCAGACTTGTACGCAAACGCATTTATCGTCATATCTACCATACAACTGACGGTCCCCTACCAGGACAACGGTCTCAAATACTTACATTACGTTGACAGCGCTTTGAAGTTTCCTATACGAAATGGCTTGGAAGATCTTCCAGAACGAATTGAGGTCGCGGCCATCAGTGAAATTGCGACTGGAACATGCTGCGCGCCTCCCAACGTTCTAAGGGACGCGAGTGATTTACCGCCCACGTCTCCAACAGTCGCATCTCCTCTGTCTTTCTCGTTGATCAGCGCACATGAAGGATCGATAGCTGACCAGATCGCTCCGGATCAGTCACGTTGGGCGGATTGGACCGACGGGTTGAACATGTTGAGGAGGGATGGTGGGCATGTCGCCTCGAAAGAGACCGCGGGATTCGTACAAGCCCTAACAGAAATTGGGTTGAAGATCAAGCTGCTTGGTATGTCGTTTTATCACACTTTCTGTCTGTGTTATCAACTATATCATCCTTGATAGATTTATCTGGAGAGATGGTGGAAATTCCCAGTGGTCTGACCGCAGGCCCGCCACCTCCGAGCACCGATTTCTTTTTCTCTGAACTACTATAGAGACGGAAGGTTTATATGGTAGTTTGGACTTTTTGCAGGTGCTTCTTATGGATTCTGAGTCTGCCCTGTTTATATATAACCATAAGTTTTCATACATTATCTTATTTCTTTTCATTTGGAGACAATAGCAATCCTATTTCAGGCCATGTAATAAAGTAAGTGTAAAGTGTACTCGAGTAGATAAAGCAATGCAGTTGATGCAAATGGGAGCATTTTGAGGCTGAGGATGCAGTTGGATGCGTGTAGTGTACTTATGTATGTGAGGGGTATGTGGGTGTGTAGATGATTGTTGAAATGCTGAAGAGATTGCGGGGTGGTGACACAATGAGTTCTGAGTGGAATACACAACGGGGGTTGAACCCGAGAAGAAAGCAAGACGGAAAAGAAAAATGCTACACTGAGATGAAGAAGGAGAACTGGAAATGGATCTGGAAGTTGTCGAATGCAAATCAGTTGGCCAATGCATTGGCAGCGATGAACTCCTTTCCGGCCTGGAAGAAGGGGCGGAAGATGGCTTCGGGATCATGGAAATCGTTGTGAACAACATTTACAAGGTAAGAATTTTCCATCAGGTCGGAGATGAACTTGCGCGAGGGAGAATCGGGTGCGTACACCTTGGACCATTGCTGACCAAGTTCAAATGCCTCATCCTACAGTAGTGAATAAGTACAGGGAACATGAGATGGGGAACCCACTACACACCTTCCACGCCATGAAGCTGACAGCCTCAACAATAGTGGGCTGAATGATCTCCTTCCCAGGGAACACACCCCATGTTACAGCGTTAGGACCGTCAGAGTGAGTATTGGTGCGCAAATCGCCACGCTTGTTGATGACATAGTATGTGATATTGCTGTCTCTCTCGATGTGAGAAAGCAAGAGATCAAGCAGGGCGGGATTGACAAAGAACTCGAGATAAGCCTGGGTACAACATGAGTCCATTGTCATACAGTTAGATTTAGTGGCGGGTGCACCTTTTGGTAAACATAGCCATTGCTAGGACCCCATCCAAAGGTTGGATGGTTACTCTTCGCACCATTTACGGCAGGTTGAGAGTTGATCGTGAGGAATCCATACTCATTCATCTCAGCCAATTGTTTAGAAATAGAGATCATCTCGCCTGAAGGCGCTTGGTCCGACCAGGGAAGAGCGCTGAGTTCTCCCAAACAAAAACGAGAGAAAAGTTTGGCGACATCGTTTAAAGACGTGGGTTCTCCCNAAAGCTTGACAGCATCCTCGTGCTGTTTTCCTCCTTTTTGAGAAGTCCACATCGAGCACAATGATGATGTCCACGTACCGATTGTTTGATAGAGACGCCGTAACCGTCTAGTTCTCCGTATGCTGGACTACGAGAATCACCGAAACGACCGTTGGGATATTCATCCCAGTTCTCCGTACGTGAGATGTAGGATTTGGTGCGGTTGGCCCAGAATATGGGACGGATGGTCTCATTGCGCCGGGTAGGAGTGAGAGACTGGCAGAAATTGAGAATTAGATATAGTGCGGAAAAAAGAACGATGCTTACCTGTCTCCAAGGAAGGGGCTTGATCGTCTCGACTCTTGGAACGAGGTTCAATTCCTGCAAAAGCATCTTTGTTCCCTTCTCCAGATTCATCGTGTAGAAATGCAGCCCTCTGATTCCAATGTCCTCCTTCAAGATCCTCCGACACATGTCCGCTACCAACTGCGTCCCGATCTCCCTCACCTTTTCGTCGTTGTTTTTATGCGGCTCCAAAGCATCGAAAAATGTTTGTGGAATTTTCGTCTTAGCCAAGCTCGTGGCCCGCATAAAACCGTTCCAAGTCTGAATAGGCGCAATGCCCGGTACGATGGGGATAGTGATTCCCGCTGCACGTAAAGAATTCACCCAGTCGATGAATAGCTCGACGTCGTAAAACATCTGGGTGAAAATGAAGTCTACACCAGCGTCGATTTTCTCCTTGAGCCACTTGAGCTCCATAGCAAGTTCATCTGGCGGTAAAAGCTGGTGCTGAGGAAACCCGGCAATTGCAATATCGAAGTAGTCTCCATAGTTTTTGCGGATATGTTTGACGAGGTCAATGCCGTGCACAAAGCCTCCTTCTACTGCCTCCCACTCTTCCTTGCCATGGGGTGGATCGCCGCGGAGAGCGAGAACATTACGGCACCCAGAACTCTTTGCTTCCTACGAGTAATATTGAGAATCGGAATTTTGTGTAGAAAACAGAACATAGTATCACACATACCCGTAGTGCAATATCAACCTTCTCTGCAGGCATGTTCGTGCATGTCAAATGCATGCAAGTCTCGATCCCAATCATACCCTGGCACGTCTTCACCATCTCAGCCGTCAGATCCGATGTTCGCCCTCCAGCATTCCTACCCAAAGTCTTAGCGAAGTTTCAAAGGAGGGACATTGTGAGACGCACCATGTAATGTCAATAAACTCGGGGCCCAGAGCTCTCATGCGCTCTATACGGTCTAACAAATTTTGGAGACCCTATAGCAGGAATCTATCAGACTTGTCCCCATTTCACGACACAGTAGCACTAACCTGGGCTGTCCGAGGAGGGAAGTATTCAAAGGACCACCAAACCTTGTCCTCTCTGGAGGACTGCTGTATCTTTTGGCTGATTTTCATGACGGAGGGATGCGTGAAGTCGTCAAGGGTAAAGAAGAGATGGAAAGAAGGGGAAAGAAGAAGAAAGTGCAGATCCAAAGGTAAACGTTCAATAAATAATTTGTGATCGGACGATTGGTTCAGAATTGGAAATTCGGGCTACTTTTCCGGGTCCGATGCAGCGATGTGGCGCTGTATAGAAGCTGAGAGTACTAGAAACCGCCCAAGCCACGCTGCTGCTCATGTTATGTACGAGTGGGCACTGTCCGAGACATAATGATGATTGATACAAATGCACGACCCTTGATATCTACAGAAATTTACACACGAGGAGCGCCAGTATATACTCTAGCTCCTAAAGTTCCATGGTCTGGGAATCCATTATTTCAGGGATATAAGTATGATAAATCATTAAACAGCAGGCCAAACCAGGGTTTGCCCTTTGTATGCATTACATCTAGCTTCGTCCGCAACAAAGCAGTGAGCATCCTTTCCTTTTGCCTTTGAAACGAGAGGCGTCGTAATGAAATTCTATAATCCATAACCGGGGTGAGTGCTTAATATACGAATGTAAGATAATAACACACTTTGAAGTCGTGGTAAAGGTGAAGTCCAAATCGTTCAATAGCCGCAATCCCCCNTTCCATTGGGGCGGTATCAGAACCGTCATATTTGATCTTTGCTTGCCAGGAGGACAACAGCAGTTGCAATGACGATACCAACCACGATGGTCATAAGGGCGTAATGTTTCCTAGAGCATTGGTTCATCAGTTCTGACGTGAAGGGGTCATGAAAAAATGGACCAACTTGGTAGAAACCTGAAACCCTCTTGCATCTACCAGATATCTGAATCCATGAAGGTATTCATATACCCCGGCAATGATAGCCACCAAAGCTCCTGCTAGCAGAAGGCTACCCATGGGGGTCCCTGACTTCGAAGGTTCTACATCTATGACCTCCGGAACCAGACGAGAATGCAAAAGGAAAGAGGTAGAGAGGAGAGATAGCAGTACGGCTAGTTTGAGGTGAGAGAGCATATTGCGTTCTAACATAGCGAAATCTCGAGCAGTACTGCCTGTGTTCTCCAAAACTAATGGTGCACAGTCTAATTGCATGGTGACGGTGGAGGAGGGAGAGGGGATGACGAAGGTCCGCTTTCAGTGTCTTTTATACTTTAAATTCGGAATTTTGAGGCAAAATGTGGTCATGCGTGAACTTGATGACAATTTCCCTTTCCCGGAGCAAAACGCACGGCCTGAACGCCTTCCTCCAGTTCTGACGAGTGAGAGTTCAGTCCGTTGTGCCGTCCACAAGAGTCCACAAGATGGAAGTCGGGGAAGAAGCCAGCCTTAGCCTTCTCAGTCACAACTGCTCGCACTACAAATTGAGCAGGTATTTACCGGGGTCCAGTAACGTTATACGGTCACGTGGTAACCGTTGCCGATGTTGGATTTCAGAATTTGGTTCTTGTTTGTTCCAAGTTCATTCTCTTTCCTTCCCGCCCGCGACCGCCTGCTGTCTCAGTCTTTCGTTTTAACGCTCTCTTACACGCTTCTACGATGGGTATGCTCAAACGATTTTTCTCCATGGGGAGCAAAAAGAACAAGAAAGGCAAGAAGCAAGCTATCACCGTTGCTCAAGTCGGTGCACCAGCGTACCGTTCCTCTACCACTGATATTGACTCCCATCCCACGCTGGAGCAAGACGAGGATGAGTCTGAGGCTGTCGTCAATCAGCTCCTGCGCTCATCGTCTCAGCGCTTCAACGTTGTGGCAGAGGTAGACTACAACAACCTTCCACCTCTTCGTGAGTAGAAATTTGCGAGGAAAAATCACGTAGCTAATCTCTACACTAAGCTCATCCAATTAATGAGGTAGTGAACAATCCAGCTGCGTCCACTGTCAGCCTTGCCAGTTCTACCATCAGTCAACGTGGTACTTACACTGTCAAGGTCGGCAAACGGCAAACGCACTCTAGCACCGAGTTTCCCCATGCCAACTACCTTTTTGACGACATCGACGAGGTTGATCTAACCACTCCTCGCCCTAAGCGCACTAAGAACAAGGACGATAGCAGGGCCTTGAAGCTGCGCTCTGACCCCTCTGTGCTCAGTCTTCTTGACCTTTACGATGATCACGGACAGCTTTCCGACAAAGCTTTCTCTAACTCTCCTGAGAAGAAGGCTTCTCAACACGCTCCAAAGGAAGGACGTCCACAGAAACCCAGAAATGGCTCAACTCTGCGACAACTTCTTGGAGATCCCGCTCTTCCCCATACACCTGATCGTGCGGACGTTACCAATACTGCAGAAGGTGATATTTCCTGGGCCGAACGATACTTACGGTACGCTCTATGGAACTGTGTTCATGGTCAGCACTGATGTTACCTATGCAGAGAGGCTGATAACCGGTCTTCCGCTTCCTCTTTACCAATCCAAACCCCGAATGATTTTGAATCCACTAATCGCTTCAGTAACGTCTCACACGACCCTACGCTCTCTTCCATCCACGATATTTCGAACGATTCTGCTATATGTTCTATGAATGTGGAAGTTAGTATGTCCACAGCTGAATCTGCCTGCCATGAGGTACCTCAGAAGAGAGCTCCAGCACTACAATTTCCCCAGACGCCTCGGAGGGCGTCTCAGGTCTTTGGATTTTTGGCCAACCGCAGGAAATCCACAGCTCCTGAGGAATGCTCTGAACTTCCTCCCCCTACCTTGACGAGCTATTTCAGCCCTCCTTCTACTGTGGGCTATAACCCAGACTCACCTGATACTTCCGTCTCTGACGACTTCCACTTCATCACTCCGTTCGAATATGCGATACCTAACCAAAACAGCGCTGCCCCATTCACCCCCGTGAATACTCACTTTTCCCACTCTCTTGTAGAGCCCCCGGCGACACATACTATCGCCTTGAACTCCCCTGCACCTGTTCGCCACAGATCCTCGTCGAACGCTCTGGCGCAACACCAGCCTGCAGAGTCTGACACGGTTGACCTCACAAACTCGCCCCCTGAGAAGACCGACACTGAGATCTTGCAGGGTCGCAAGGTCAAAGTGATCATGACCGGTCCCACCAAAGTCATTGTCACAGCTCCCACTCCCTCAAACAATCCCCTCCACAATCTCCCTCCCACCCGCATCCCTCGTGGACCACGATCCCAACAGAGGTCCAATCGGTCGAGGTCTCATCGAGACCCATCTTCGAGGGAGCACCGTGAAAGGCGAACACACCATCCCACTACCGCTGGTACCAAATTGGTCAACAGATCTAACTCTGCTGGCGCGTCCAGTGTGCTTTCTAAATCCAGTGCTAGCAACGCCGATCCCTTCACGTTCATCCCATCTAAGAAGCAGAGAACTCGTAAACCCTCCAGCTCCGCTGCCTCCATCGCATCTGAAAACAGCGATGTTTCTGTTTCCGGTCCATACAAGCTGGCCAAGACCGCTCATGCCCCTAGCAAGAGATCGTATGCTTATGAGTCCAAGGAGAACAGCGGTCTCGGGAACACGTTGACTGCGAAAGCAGAGTTGCCGTTTACGCCTATCCGCTCCAGCTCTAAGAGCTCAAATAAGATGTCTCTCTTCAGGACGGCAGTTGAGCCGTCAATGTTCCAGGCTCCTGTGGACAGGGCTCCTTCACCAGCGTTGTCCAACGAGCTGAGCCCCGTTGCGAAACAAATGATGAATGAGGTGCGTGCGAAGAGGAGTCAGGCGAGAGGTGTTGAAAGGAAGAACAGCCGGACTAGATTCTAGTTTGTCGTTCGTTCCTTTTGGGTTTAGAGTTCTTGGTTTCCTCACAATCCGCTCCTATGTTTTCCTTGTTTGTCTATGTTCTCGTTTACTTATGGTTTAAAAATCCTTGTGATCAATTTTGGTCTGCCTTGTTGAGTTAACTTTTCTATCTTGCTATGATAAAATCTGCTCCTTGTATTTTCGGACATGGACGTGCCAGTCTTGTTTCCATGTATCCGGTCCCCTTCTCAAGTCCACAATTTCACTCCCCTACAATAAGTTATATAGCTCTCAATTTTATGTCCGTGACATGTATTGCTATTTGATGATGATTATTCAGCATTATTCACAAGGGGAGATAGAGCAAGACACCATAATATTTATGGATGGATACAAGAAATCCTGGTATAGATAGATACTAATTATACATGTACAACTACACTTTGGAGGGCTTCATCTCCATCGTCGTCGTCGCCGTCATCATCTTCGTCACCTTTGTCTTCCTCATCATCTTCATCCTCGTCTTCACTTTCACTTTCGCTTTCATTGAAAGTCAGTGAAATATACTCATCACCAATTTTGGCATCTTCAGCAGTTTGTGTCGGTGCTTCAGAGCCAGCTGAAGCACTAGTCGACGAAGAGCTTGAAGACGCTAATGCTGTGACTTGAGTTGTTGTCGGTTTTCTATTGCGGTTAGCACGGATAACATGAGGAAGCTTGCATCCCTTAATAGAGCAAGTGCCGGTCTCAGCAAAATCCGGACATTCCCTAACGTGTTGCTGCTCGCAGTCTAATCCNTTTTCACAGTATCCGAGAACAGCGAAGTCACGGCATACGCCATGTCGGGCCCCCACATTGACGTGAGGAAATGGACAATTCTCACGAGTACAACGACCACGATTAAGGAAATGCAAACAGAGAGGTGTGCGTTCAGGGGTGGNATCGTGCGAGAGATTGCAAGAGTCGGCCGTGTTGGGACAATTGCCTTGTAAGAAATTCCAGCAGATGGCGATCTTGGACGGGTCGTGTTGATACATGCATGTACGACCGCGGCTGCAAGCACCTGGAGTAGTATGAAAGGAAACAGAAAGGCGGTGAATTACAGGAAATCGTCCCTTCGGTAAAGTCAAGATAGATCAGGTGGCGGACGCACCAGTAGTGGCAAAGCGGGGGCAGGGCTTGTTCCCATATTTTGCACGCTTAGCGGCAGCCCGAGACCTATGATTTTGTCAGAATAAATCACGAAAAGGAAGTTCAGACAAACTGATAAGGCCGCCTGTTATTGTTCAGGGTCATATTGCGATTGGTGGGCCTTCCTCGACGACCTCCTCGGGATGATTTTGGTTTATAAACACGAGATGTCGAGAGGAGGTGGCCAGACTTCCTAGTATAATTTGAAGATTCTGCGGGATCCCNTGAAGAACGTGGTTTACTGGGGCCGGCAGATGGAGGCTTGGGTACTGTATCGACAGAAAGTGAGACTTTGGCCACCAAATTCTTATAAACACACTTGCAGTCCTTGCGCACTAGAGAGCGTCCAGAGGTCTGAAAGGCGACGCCTCCGATAACGACATCCTTGACCTGGGTAGAAAGTGGTTTCGGGGGAGCCTGGGGAATTGACGGGCGAGGTGGTTGTGTCGTCGTTGGCCTAACATACTTGTTGCTTGGGGGTTTGTAATTCGGATTTACATAACTGTTACTCCTTCTATAGCCTTGCGCAGGCGGGGGTTTCGATTTGACGAGATTGATAGATGCTACAGAACAGCGGTTGAGAACCACAAATACACAAAAAGTAGAGTACAATTTGTTGCACCTGTAAGACGAGCGATTTCGCTTTTGATTTGGGCATCGGAGTCCATAGCGACAGAGAGGTGGTGGTAGTGTAGAAGCAAAAGCAAATGGGAGCACAATAACGTAAGTTGATAGGATGTTTCATCTGTTTGGTTTGGCATTCATGAGCTTGCGCCACAGCACTCATTGTCTCGTCGAATTTCGGCTACTCAGTCTTCGAAACTGGCGCAAATCTAATGTCCTTATGCTTTGAGTAAAGCTCAAATGTATATATTCTTACAGATATTCTTAATGGGTTCAACCAGAGAATGGAATCCACTTGATCATGGGCTCGAATAGTAAGTCAAATTCATGTCACATCTATGAAGTTATGCCTTCGTATCAATCCCGCCAAAGAATTATCCACGTCCGTCAGACTAGCTTCTTTCTTGAAAACCTCCATGTAGAGTTCTCCATTAGGAGACGAGTCCGCCCCGGTTGACCTTGATTTAGCTATGTGCCAATGTTGGGGATTCTGACCTCGAGAAAATACTTCCTGAATTCCACTATCACTGGGGAGATGTGAGAAGAGAGAAAGATTCAGGAGGAACAAGAAACAGTTGCGATATTTACCTCTCCAGTAGTTGCTGCGCATTGAAAAGATGCATTGATGTCGACGAAAATTCATCCGTGGAAAAGGTGAACGGTGGCGTGGAAAACAGATACCGGTCTTTCGGCTGAAGAATCTTAGTTGCAGAGGGTAAGGTTTCACTTGAACTAGAACTGTAACAATGGTTGGCCAAGGCTTGGGACTAAGACAATACGGGCGGGAAACGCACTTAGGTACTAGTTCGTCATCCAAAGCAGAAAGCACAGAGTCCAACATCGACGACGTTTTCTCTGCCAATTTATCCATGAGATCCGCATCAACATCGTTATATTCTTCGTGTGAATCGAGGCCAACCAAGGCAAGCAAAGCAGGGTAATTCTATGAAAATGGTGGCTTAGCCTAGGAGTCGTCTAGACACAGACACTCACAGAAAGATAGAATACGCGTCTTTTCAATGTATCTGGGCTATCCATCGAAGTTGATATGTGGAGTACGAGCACAGAGAATTTCGGTGGTGGTGGTGGCGGCGTTGAAGGAATTGGTGAATGCCTACTAACACTACTAGATGAAGCAGCGTCGTCTACGCCTTCAACAGTTGTTAAGTTTTCAGACTGTTCCTCTCGAATCGATTTGACTTCTTCTGGTCCATCGCATACTGCAGGTTGCTCGTTATCAGAGGCTGACTCCTCTAAATTGGTAGAAGCCAGGAGACTCTCTTCTACTTCCTGGCGGGTCATAATCGATAGATGGTCTGACATGGCATCCTCCAGGGCGCTCTTGTCTAAATGTATATTTGCCGGAGGAGGAATGGGGATCTCTTCTTCCTTTGGACTCTCGTTGGCATCAGACGAAGACGCGACGTCCTTCGGCGGTGGCGCCTCGGGATTACTTTTCTTCGCGGCACTCTTCCCAAAAGTCAACACACCAGNCCAACTCCATTTGCGAACGTCAATGGGTGCAGGCATAGTCATAGGCATGGCCATGTTCATATTCATCGAAGGCATTCCCAGACCCAGAAACTTCCCGTTGTCTAGATCCGTCTTGCTTGGTATTTCTGTCTGCGAGTTGATGTCAGCTTGGAGATGTGGAGAAGATGGAGTGGGAGAAGGAGGCGGCGGAGTCAGGAGGGATGAAAGATATCGAGGTAATGATGCTGGGTAGTGTAACGCAGAATAGCTCGAGCTGGGTATAACATGATTCGGAGTCACTACGATAACGTGGACACCATCGGGTATCTGCGAGGAGAATTCGTCAAGTTTCAGGGAGATAGTACGGTGGTAAGGATGTAGAGGAGGTCCTGGAATAAATATCAGACCTGGAACAGAATCCTTCAAGTCGAAACATACCAAGATGGCCCATAAAGTCACGACCATCCTCCAAGTTCCATGACCATGCCCATACAGTGAAAAATCGCTCCAACTGGAGTTCCAGCGCCTCTTGACCGAGATTGCTCAATATCGACGTGAATGATCCATGGGTCAGCTATACTAACGGTCAGGATTGATCCATGGAATGGCATGGCGATTTGACCTTGAAGCGCTCGTATCCTTTAAGAATGTCCGCTTTGAGAGCGATATCGTGAACAGAGGAGTCGTGGTAGTCATATGTCACTGGCGGAGGTTGCTCCTTCCCTTTCCCTTTGTCCTTTTCTCTGGTTTTCGATTTGTTCTTGTCCGTGGGAGGTGCACGAGGAGATCTGGAGACTTCCACTCCCTATAATTCTAGTCAATCGAGTTCATGGTGACTAGCACGCCACTCACAGCATGTATCCAAAAGTCTGGTTCGGGGGAGACCATGATCATCCTCCGGCCTTGGGAATGCACGTTATCACAGGGCTCGTCAGGATTGAACAGCCTGACAATGATCAGGCATAACGCAGTAGTCCACCCGCACCTGCACTCACTCGGAAAAGTTAATCAGTGCTTTAGCTAGTCCAACCTGTCGAAGCATCCTATCTCTCGACACCGCACGCTCCTTGGACGTGTAGAATAATATATGTGCTTGTTCTTCAGCATCTTCATCATCATCAGATACCGGAAGGGAGGGTCGCAACGTAGGATTGAAGATTGTCAGGTAGACCAGGTTCGGAGGGAGGATGTTCATGTCACAGTTCGATCCAGAGTAAAGAAATGCCATTTCATCGTACATTACATGTGGCGTTGGCATCAGCACACATTTGCACTAATACAAACACAGATGACAATACTAAAATAACGAGAATATTCTAATGTAGCAGGTTAATGTAGTATATTACATAGATTGAGGGGAAAACAACGACAGCGATATGGGATTATCGATAATAGGATACATCAATTTCTAGGGGACGAGTCCATTTCCGAATCAGTGTCCAACTTCTGCGGGTTCACATCAGAGAATGGATTCATCTCAGACAAACTTGAGGCAGAAGGAGATGCCATCCCACTTGCGCTGAATGACTCGGACCAAGAGTCGTTGGGGGAATGTTCTCTGATCTCGTCTCGCGAGGGATGCTCGGACCAGTCCACATCCACCTCATCCAAGTCAATATCGGTGTCCCGATCAGCCTCGACACCAACGGATGACGACGGAGAAACCTGTCCCGATGGTTCAGGGAAATTGTAACCCAAACGAGACTGAGTGAGACGATCGGAAGCGGGAAGGGGAAGCATAAGGTCTGCAAATTGGTGAGAAGTTAGAGTATCCCAACGTTTAGGTGCTCGAGGGGGGGTCGTACTTTCAGGTGGCCAAACATCATCCAATCCCGGTACAGATGATGGAGTCGAAGAGTAAGGATTGGGCTATCGCCGTTSGGGGGGAGTGGGTAGTTGTTGATCCGTACCATCTTCTTGAGTAGGGATTGTAGAAGTCATCGACCTCTTCTGGCGAGCTTCTTCAACCTTTTGGTGGGAGAGACCTCCTAGAGGCTTTTGCGTACGGCGCCGGTAAAAAAGGAGGTATGCATTTGCATTCTACAGAGAAGAAGTCGTGAATGGTGGCAAGTTGAAGAAAATTTGAAGCTTACGACTGCATCAGAGGCTTTTGCAGGAGTTACAAAAGAATCATCGAAGTGATACCATTTCTCGTTGAGATGGTTCTGCGCATAAGCACGATAATGACCACCACCAAGTCCCCCCATATGTTCATCCACGGCAAAAAGGTCGTATAACAAGGGACCATCGTAGTCGTGGATGTCGAAGTCTTCAGGAATCAAGCCCTCTTCGATGAGATGATGTGCTGCGGCCCGTTCACCAACTAACCCGCCAAGATCTAGACCCTCTATGGGGAAGTCGACAAACGCATCTATCTTATCCCGAAGCGCTCTGCTATTGCTGAATCTCTTGAGATGCACCACAAGGACGTCGGGTGCTTTCCAAAGATCGAATTTCTTGGTCGCCTGTTGATGCTTTTTGCAGCGCGGACAGTACCACAGATCCTCTTCACCCAGTTTCTCCTCCTTGGTGAACTCTGCTAGGCAATCTTGCAAATCGATACCTCGTGTTGTCGTCTCCTTCTCAGTCTTCAGACTCGCTGCGTACTCTGGATGGATGAGTTCGGGGAACTCCTGCCAGAGAGCGTGCTCGTACTGTGGGGCCAGGCCAAAGTAATACGCCTTCATGTTCTCGTCGAACTCAAGGTGTAACATGTCCCCGTCACGCAGTAGTACAGGATTCTCTTCATCTTCATCTTCCTTCCTGACCTGGGCGATTCTGGCATCCCAAGACTCTGTCCGTTGTGCCCCAAAGCCAGTGATGCCATATTCGGGATTATTTGGGTGTAAGATCATGCTAAAGATGCCTTTCTTGGGGCCAAGATTGACGGGGGCGGCGCCAACAGGAGGCAGACCGATTGTCATATCTTCCTCCTCAGGTGTCGCTACCTTCTCATCCACGATATCACCTTCTTCAATTCCCCCCTCTTGCACAGATATGACGTCTCCATTTTCCTTGATCTCCGCAATGGAGTCCTTCAGCTCAGGGAGACTTTCGATCGAGACAGGTGCAGCATCCTCGAATCCAAGGGTGCCTTCCCAACTGTAAAGGTCTCTTGCATGACGCGTCCAGCGTTGCAAACGGTCAATGACAGCGGCATAAATGCCATCAACGTTCCGCGCCTGCTCGCGAGTAACGCTCACAAGCATAGGCCATCCAAACAGCTCCCGCTTGGTACTACTGAAGGAACTGTGACGATATGTCGATAAGGAGACTTCGCTCAGGCAGACTGGGATCACAAAAGGGTCGTCGTCGGTGGCCTTCGCCTTGTATGTACGGCTCTGACGGCCATGGCAAGGAAGCTCGAAACATAGTATCACATCGTTCGGCGCCATCTCTCCAACCGGCACATTGTCGTTGAGGTTCTTGTAAAAACGCCCACTCCAATGTTCCAGTGTCACAAGCTGATAAAAGATGAGGAAGGAGAAGTTCCGTGCAAGGGTTCGCACTCACGTTATCTGGGTCTGTGCGCATCCACCGACCCAGCAACTGCCTAAGCTCTCTGAAAGAGGCGTTAGCACTTATTTCGACAGGAAGCTACGGAAGGATGAGCAAGATGTTGCCGAGGTAACTTCAGTATACTCACCTGGACATGCGTTCGCTTCAGATCCCAGGGGATGTAATGTATCGTATGCCGCCATTTCTTATGAATTGGGAGGGGTAGGGTCAGATACATGAAAGGATCGAATGTGATTGACACCTTGCAGCAGTTTTCAGATAAAAGGAATTGAAAAGTTTCAAGCAGACAAACCTTTTCACACTCAGGACATGTTAACGTGCTCTGATACTGGCCTTGAAACAGATCCACAATTACGCTATTATTTCGCATCATATATCCATCCCAGGACTTCTTCGCGAGTTCTACCATCTCCTTGAACAGTCCTCCTTCCCAATCAGGTTTCTCCACATATGGTTTTTTGAGAACACGATTCAGGTCCTCGTGTAGGCCGTCAAGAAGAAACGCTACGAGCTCCTGGGAGTCGTGCTGTTGGTATCCGTGAAATTGAGGTGCAAAGCGTTGTAACTCATTCTTGAACTCGCGAGGAGAGTATGTGTTAGATGGACCGGTGGAAGCCNAGATACGCTGCAGGAGAGCACCAAATGCTTGAGCAATGGCGCCCTGCATCCCGAGCGGATTATCTGGGTTTAATTCGTCTTCATACACCCCCGCTGCAGAGTGGTCAGATACGGGTAACAGATCCTACTGGTAACACTCACACAGAAAGTATTCAGTCAGTTCTTTCTGGTGCGCGAGRCATTGTAGAGCAGAATTCATGAAACAAGTGTTTCCCCTTCAGTGGCGTTAGATACAATGCTCGTGTAAGATGGGGACAGACGTACATATTCCCCAATCCAAGCGTACCGGGTTCTTGTGGCCTGGTACTTTTCGCAGATGAGAACATGTTGAAATTTGACTTGGTAGTTACAGCCTTTGACGAAGAGCTAGGGCCACTCATGCGATTGAAGAAACCATCATTCGATTGGAATAGAGGTGGTGGTTCTGCAGTCGTTAATGCTGGGGGCTCATCTATCTTAGACGAGTCTACGAGCCACCCGGCCGCGTCCTTAAATTCGACAACAAAGGCGTCTTCAGTCTCAATGCCTTCTTCGTCGAGTGTCCGTTCGCTGGAGTCGATGATCTTCCCGTTATTTGAATTAAGCTCTGACAATGGAAATTCATTCTGATTAAAGTCATCTCCCAAAGGGTCAACCTTCCAGACGCGGTAAGGTCCCGGGGAAGATGCGTCTGCTGAAACAGAACGAGCCAATGCCTGACACATTGTCTTGATCGTATCTTGTTTGGAAAGGGTGACATACGGGTGAGAACTCTCTTCGGTGTCAGATGAAGACGTTGTTTTGGCGAGTCTGAGGACTTTCAGACGGGGCGGTCTGAGTTCGAGAGTAACCTCTTGGTAGATGCCAATGACCGTCGTTCTACGAGGGAGCGATATAGCTGGTTCTCCATACCTGTTATGCACACTTAGTAAAATATAAATAGCGGAGACTTATAATCAAGTACCCACCATGATACGAAGTGCCTCCACGCCTCTTCCGGCACGTATTCCATGTCATCGCCCTCGCTGAGATGTGGTTTTAGTTGGCCATACTCATCGAGCAAGGGAGCATTGTCCACTGGGCCTAGCTCCTCCTCCGTAACAGGTCCATCCTTAGATATTTCTCCAGTACACGCCCGTTTCCAACGTTTCCACCAGTGGCTATGGACAAGATACCACGTCTCTCCCAGTCCCATTGGCTGCTTCTTCAGTCGATCAATCGTACTGAATTTATCGACACTAGGGAGGGTCGGATAAGTAGCAGTGGATTGGGAGAGAGATGGACTAAGATTGAGTTCTTCGATCTCTGTTTCCCCTGGTTCTGCCATGTATGTATCAATTTCGTTGTCTTGCTCGGAAATAGAGAGTGTACGGAATGTGCTGCTATCCTGATCATTGATCTGGCGCTTGGAGGACGACGAGGAAGTCGCGGATTCCATTGAGTGACTTCGTTGCCGTTTTCTACTGCTAGGGACCGCAGACGAAGGGGAATCGGACGGTTTCACAAGAGGTGAGTCGGCGGGCGAGGGAAGGGAAACCATTAAATTTGCCGTTTTATGTCGTTAAAATAGGATCTGGATTGAATCACGCTGTGAGAATTCTGAGATGCTGGAACGTGGATGCTCTTAACGAGTGAGAGTGATTGTGGTACAGTCGAAAGTGGTGAAAATGTGAAGCTTAAAGGCTTGACGCGTACATAGATTAAATGTCACATGTGACAAATTTTGTTCTTACAATAGATATTTAATTGGTTGAGGCGGATGAACAAAACCGCTCGTTCCTTTATAACTTAGACAAGCCCAATTGTTTACTGAATGATAATTTTTTGGGTATTTTCATTAGACTCGTCAGGTTAATCGTGCTACACAAGTAGGAGGCCACACAACCATAAGAAAAGTAGTAGTACATCTGTGGGCGACCAACGGTTGGGTTTTTATGCCTTCTCGTTGACATCAGAGTCGGAGCCAGCATGCTCGCGATGCTCTGGGCGCGCAATGCCCTTGTTGTCAGTAGCATGAGTATGGCTTTGGGCGGTCAAAGTATTGCGGTATCTGTGAGCGGTCAAAGGCCAGGTTTCCTGGTACATCTCATCAATTTGTTCAAGAGATAAGCCCTTCGTCTGTAATGATAACAGATCAGTCTTATAGGAAAGGCTGAAGAAGGGGAATGCAAGCGTACCTCAGGAATGCAGAAGTACGTGAAGACAATGCAGCACGCGCAGGTCGATCCCCAAATGAAGAACACTTTAGAGCCAAGACCAGCCGATCCTGGCTCTTCGTTGACGAGATAGGGTGTAGCATAACCAATACCAAAGTTCCACAACCAGTTGCTGGCAGTGGACATTGACATACCCTTGGCGCGGATTTGCAGGGGGAAGATCTCTCCAGTGATGACCCAAGCAATGGGTCCCCAAGTGGAGGCGAAGAAAGCAATGTAGAAGCAAGTGAACGCGATAAGGACCTTCTGACCGGCGGTGTTGGATTCGGGGACGGTCACACCAACAATAGCGATGATGTATTCACAGACACACATTCCCACAGCGCCAACGAGCAACAGGCGGCGACGACCGAAACGTTCAACTCCCCATATTCCTGGGATGGTCATAACACTAAAGAATAGGAATCACGATAAGTTTCCGCACAGAGGATGACGAAGGTTTGGACTTACACATTGACAACGTTGGTGATGATTGAGATCAGGAAGGCGTCGGAGATACCAGCTTTCTTGAAGTAAGTTGTGCCGTAGTAGAAGATGAAGTTGACTGTTGGGAAACTATCAGCAGGGGAACACAGGGAAATGACGAGCAGGGTACGTACTGCCGGTAAGTTGTTGCCAAGCCTGGATGAAAATACCAGTAAGTGTCCTCAGCGCGATTTTGTTGTGGGAGCCGCGGAAACAATCGAGGTAGGAGCTTTCGCCGAGAGCTTTTTCTGCTTCAAGACTCGCACGGACATCGTCAAGCTCGAGGGTCACAACTTCATCGTCGGAGGCCAAACCCATAAGACGACCCATGGAAACAGCCGCTTGCTCGTGCTTGCCTTGCCTAACGAGCCAACGAGGGGACTCGGGCAAGATGAACATACCACCAGCAAGAACAAACGCCCACACAAATTGAATACCGATAGGGATGCGGTAGGAGCTGTGATCGTCGTAGTTCTGCGTCGAGTTGTTGACTATAGCAGCGAGGAGGAGACCAATGGTGATGGCCCATTGATATCCCGAGACGATAGCACCACGGAGCCATTTGGGAGCACTGTGTGATAGAAATACGTTAAAGATGTTGAACGGGGCATTGATAAGATAGATAAAGTACCATTCGGACATGTACATGGGGCAAAGAGTAGAGATCATACCGACACCGAGACCAGCGAATACACGACCAACGACCTGATGAAAAGAATCTGTCAGTCGTTGAGATGGGGGAATTTCTGGGATGTACTCACAAATATTGGGATTTCAACAGCAGCGGTCTGGAGGGCAACACCGATACAGAAGACAGCACAACCGATGATGGTACCCCATTTACGACCCATGTAATCTGGAAATTTGGTGATAAGTTGGGAGAGACTGATGATATTTGAATGAACAAACCAGCAGCAGGACCACCTAGCAAAGCACCGACGAATGTTCCGGCGGATAAGATAGAGACGACGAGGGATTCCGTGGAGGATGTGATCATGTAACCGGTAGGATGTTTGTCGAGATCAGTGGAAGCATCACCGAAGGTTCGTAGCCAATCCTTCATCTCTTTCACACCACTGATAACACCAGTATCGTAACCATAAAGGATACCACCAAAGGCCGAGAAGGCACTCATAGCGATTCCTGCAGCTTTGCTCTAGAGCACACACGTCGATGTTAATCTAAGTTCATGATGGGGATGTAGTACAGTGCATACCTTGCGAGCAGCAGACCCGAAGGCGGGACCAGTGGTAACAGCTCCACCAACCATTGTCGTAAGAGAGGAGGACTGTGTTAGAGGTGTGGGGGAAACGTCTGAACGAAGACGGGGTACAAAACCGGGGAAGATGGGAGGCTTTTATATCCGGGAGAAGGCCCAGGTCGGCCCCACAGAGGAAAGGAAATTCAGGGGGAAGGGGTAATGGGTAAATCCCCGCGTGCCATGCTGGATCCGGGGCACTGCGCACTGGAAAACGATCGCTCTAGAGAGGAAAATTCGGCTTCGTCGCAAGGTTGATTCCCCTATGTTTGGCAAGACAAGCTATTGACCAAGAAGGGGATTGGAGAGGAAGGAGAGAGCTTATCCATGATCTTTCTCTCAAAACGGCTAGACAGTCCCCAGCCTCCGACATACCCCACGAAGCTCGAATGCCATTCGCTCAGTTCTGTGCTCCAGCGGACTGAATGGGGTATATTACGGCGGCTATCTAGAAGGACACTCGAAAACACGCTCCTAACCCCTCATTTGGAAAGAAAGCGCGGGGCCCATTGGATACGAACGATCTTTCGTGATCGAGGATCGACGGTCGATCGCAAGAATTTGGCTAATTCATTTTGCGTAGCTATACACTCTTCCACCTAGGGTATTTCCTGCTGAAGAAAGCAGGAAATACTGAATGTTCTCACCATGAATTGTTTTCAAAAGCTTATGTTTCCAACACAAAGCGGCTGGAGCAATGGATCGATGGAAGGAACTTCCTTTCGACTTGCGGATCGAGGTCGTTCATCAGTTGCGTAAAGCCGGGGGTTCTATTTTTACCTGGGTGAATTGTTTACACCGAATATGGAAAGCAGCATCCCCCTCACTTTCATGCTGTGAACGATGAGTTCATGATGAGTTGAAAGAACAAGCACTGCACCCGCTTCTGTTGAGATGGAAAGGTCAGCTGAGCATCCTCGGTGAAAGGGACGCACACCGCCACCAAGAAATAGACCTCGTCGTCATTGATCCGGCTTCGGAGTTCGGAGCGATATGCCGGTGCGATCATGGACAAGCACATGTTTAATTACGCCTCTCGGAACTTAGCCCCGACGCGCCACACGATGCACTTTCTATTAGATGATCCAGAGCTACGGCCGCTGGCACCCAGACATACCCGCCGATTGAGCTCCAAAAAACATTGCATCGTTGTTCTTGGCCTCTTCTTGTAGAGGGCTTGGAAAGAACGAGATATATCGATACGTTCTGGATACGCTGCTCTGTCTCCGCGACCACACCGATACATACCAAGTTGCTCTGCATTCCAATCTTGGCAAAGCCGTTCGCAATAAACATACAGCAACTCCTAGGATGGAAACACCCCAAATCCACCCAATAGTCATCTTGTGTTGCACATTTTCAACCGGATCACGATAACTTGCTTTCCATTGGAGCTTGCTGGATAATTGACATGAAGCTGACTTCTAAGAATGGCAAAATGGTGTTACATTCAAAGTAGATTGTGAATTTAGGTGAGGTCCACAGCCTGAAGTTCCTATCGGATAGAATCTGTTCTTAACGCACCATACAGTTCCCCCAAGGTTCCTCCAGAGGGTTTTTTGCTACTGGGATACAACTGCACTTGGAGACTTACAACTATCTTGATTGATATGATTACTTCCCGGCGGNTTCCTACATCGAATCATCGAACAGAGAGGATCCCATGGTCAAGTGTTCAATATCAATCTTCGACGTTCAGGTCCACGTCTATACGCGTCAATGGCGGACGCATGGCTGCGCCAAATGGCTGGTTATCATTTATCAGGCGGAAGCAAGGTTGGTATGTAGTTCCAGCAAACGGCACTAGATCTAGTACTCACAAGGGAAAGTTATATCGAATAACACGTAGACGGAGGTGTCAAATGGTAGGATTCCGTATTCTCACAGCGCAGATAAAGACAACCATGTCTTTGAAAGGATTCCACTAAAGGAGTGAAATATGAGTCTTCAAAATACCAATCTTCCATTGTTAATCCGATTCGATCAGCTGTTCGTCGTCCAGTGAGAGCCCTCCGATCTCACGCCTACTGATTTCGTTGCACGTCTGTTAGAGTGAGCGACAGACCAACGATTACGAGAAAACGTACGACGACAACCTACAGGGGGTGACAGTACCAGTGGCCGAAAACATTGGGCAACGGATCCGGATGCGTTCAGGTGAAAGTTCAATGGGGTACCGCAAGAAATGAAGGACGCCAGCATAAAATTCCGCGGTCAAGTCTCTAACACTAGGACCAACTGAACGCGCGTAAGTTTGAGGTACGTCAGATAATCCACCGGTAGAAGGGGAGGGAAATCGGGGAAAGATCAGAGATGCCAAAGCTACTGATACTATGTCGGAAAAAACAGAATGAGCTGATGATAATACCGTGACGTCGAGTCTGGATAGAAATGTCAACCATAGTATTGATGAGTCCTGAGGAGCTGAGCCCTGGAGAAAGCTCATTTATTTGATTCCACTATATGATTATTCTGAGAAGGAGAAGGAAAGGGGATTCTATACTTTCAAAGTCAGCCGATAAAACGATGCACTCTTATAATCCCAGCGCACCAGAGTTTATCGTCATTCCAAGTGAGTTTGGAAGGACGTTTAACGTTCATTCCGCAACTATGAAAACAAGGGGATGGATGTATGAGCTCGTTTTTGTCGACACAAAGAGCTCGAGGGGACCTGACAGTGGAAGCTCGGCAAGTTAGGCACAAGACCGGAGTAGCCNTATGGATGAATCCGGGCCGTTATACTTCCACGTGCCTCAGCCATTTTTGCACCCACCCGTCATCATCTGTAGTCCTCTAAAAGCCATGGGTCAAGCTTCATCTCAAGGCGCACCCCATCCCACAATATCTGCCGCAAAATGTCCAGTTCCCCATGATTCTGCACCTGCGCAATGCCCAGTCCCCCACGAAAAACCCTCTGCCTCTGCTCCTGCTCAATGTCCAGTTCCTCATGACCCACCAAAGTCGGCGGCAGCCCAATGTCCTGTGGATCACTCTGCTTTGAATAATATGCCTGTTCTATCACAAGCACCTGCTGCAAACCAATCTGTTGCTTTACCAACGCAGAGAACAGAGTCCTCTATACCGCGAGAGGAGGGTGCTAGATGGGAATACCCCTCACCGCAGCAGTTCTACAATGCACTGGTAAGGAAAGGTTGGGAAACTCCGGAGGAGCACGTAGAAGTTATGGTGGAAATCCATAATTTCTTGAATGAACGGGCGTGGGATGAGGTTGTGAAGTGGGAGAAGAGGGCTACCCCAGAGTAAGTTAGTTCTTCAAATATTAGATAGTTCTCGTTGACGAGCCCTTTCTAGAGCTTCTGGGATTCAGCTAGCCCGGTTCAAGGGTCGACCTGGGGAAATGTCGCCCAAGGCAAGATTTTGGCTTTTTGCAGGATGGTTGTTCCCTTCGCACTTCAAGCAAGTTACCTTTCTCTATNNTTTAGCTCATTTCAATGTCTCATTCAATTTACAGCAATGAACCTCCTTTCGATCGTCACGATTGGATTGTTCGCAGACCGCAGACGGGTGAGGAAGTGCGCTATGTAATTGACTATTACTCGGCACCCCCAGAACCCGATGGCTCACCCGCTTTTTCTCTCGATGTCCGACCGGCCTTGGATAACTTTGGGAGTATCAAGGAGCGCATCTCGGTGGCGACTGAGGAAGCATGGGCAGCGCTTAGACGTAACGATTAGGTCTCTTCTGTCTATTCTTCTGTCTGCTTTGGTGATTATCTCGGAATATTCTATACTAGATACAGTACATAACCCTCCTCATACATTGGATAATTTTGCTTCCGGCTGTGTGCTCATGCGTCCATGAATATAGATCAACCACTCACCTGCTAATAATGATTCTATGCAATTCTTCAAGAAATGTAGTTCTGCGATGTGATTACCGAGGCTTGTGCTATTACAATGGTTTCGTCGGTGGCAATATTTGAACAACTAGCAGGGATGAAAGAAGCATGTGGAAATAATGATATGTGTAGTCAACAAAGAGCAATAGTGATGGTCCAATGATAGAGATGTGCAAAGCCGCGAACTTTGCAAACTAGAGGGTTACCGTTTCCAATGTTCGACTCCATTCAACCACCCGTGGATGAGCCTGTACCTTGGCAGCGTCGAAGTGAAGCACTTGAAGTCCTTCAAGGGATGTTGCACGAGACAGTGCAACGTATGCTTGACCTAGTGAGGATGTCTGTTATGTATTGTAGCAGGAGTACCAAAACGAAAGATCCTACCTTTCTCAAAGACCTTGCCTAGGTCTACCTTGACACGATCCAACGTCTGACCTTGCGACTTGTGGATAGACATAGCCCAAGCCAAAATCAGGGGGAACTTTCCGAGAATCTGTCAGAAAGAGAGAGACAGCGAGAGGGGGGTTATGTGACATGCTTACCTGCGTACGGCTGACTTGGATCTCCCCACTTGGTAGTTCTACTTTGAAAACTTCCGGCATTACCATCACCGTCCTTTTCCCATTATTAGGGACTATAAACTCGACGACTGGGCATTCTTTGACTGCGACTTGGGCAGTGGGCGGCGCTCCACCTTTCTTGGAACCAGGCTTGCCACTCCCTCCACCCTCAACGTCTAGGTCGGTTCCGTAGATAGCAGGATCTACAAATCGAACAACACGCCCCATAGATCCGTTGACCAATTGGTCGTCCGTGTTCTTGATTAGCATTACCTGAATTGCTATAATGAGGATGCTATGCCAGGACTGAGAATGTTGGGATATACCTGAGCATTCTTCTTCAGGACCAATACCTTCTGAGCCATAAAATTCGCCAACATCTTCTCGCGCTGGTTTGCGTCTTGAATGGTACCAGCGTCGGTGGCAACAAATCTTTTTTGTCCTTCACCTTGAGTTAGGCGTGCTAGCCGGGTTTCGTTGGAGCGGTCCACATCTTCGCGACGAGGGAACCTAAGAGAAAAAGTCAAGGCACGATTATGCTAGCACCAATGAACACAAAACGAACAGCTCTGTCGGCCCTAGCCCGTCATCATAAACAACTTCTCTTGAAAGCGATTTGAAGGCGACGATAGACTGCGATGAGAGGCAACCGAATCTCATTTCGTTGAGCATATCCACAAATCCTGCGAGTACATCAACACTATTTCATTCAAGACAGGCCGGCTAACATACGCTGATCCTTCTGCCGGAACACTTGCGTCAGGTTGAAAGTCTTGTGGATGACCTTTGGCCAGTTCTCAGCGTCAAAAGCAAATTTCGTATTTCCGACCTTCGTCACTGGGGGAAGCTGGAAAAAGTCGCCCGTTGCGATGATCTTCTCGTGTATGAGACCCTTGAAATAAATCGGGGGGAAAGTACGTACTTGAATACCACCGAATGGTGTCAAAGGAGTTTTCTTAATGGCAGATCCAATCTTGGCTAGTTTGTCAAATAGGTCACCATCGAGCATTGACACTAAGAGAACAACGTCTGAGAGGTTGTGAGCCCAGCTGAAGCGTTACAACATGCCTTCATCTATAATCAATACTCTCGTTCGAAGCCATCTTGCGCTTGCCTTCTTACTCTTCCTCACTTTCATGGTCAATTCTTCTGCAGATTCCACCGCAATCCCGACGCCAGCGAAGGAATGTATGGTTATGCCACCAATATTGCAGGCGGCAATACCTGTCGAAGCGGTGACTGCAACTGCATCGAGCGTTTTAGCATATTTCTTCTTAAGTGTTTTGATTATCTCGCGCAATAGGACAGATTTTCCCGTTCCTAACCATGCTGTTAGTACGGCATGTATGCACGAGTAAGAGGGAGCGAAAGATGCACACCAGCAGATCCGGTATAAAAGATGCTCTTCCCTTCTTCGACTAATTTGAGAATCTGGGTCTGCTCCTGGCTCAAATGAACTTTTGCACTTTTGGTCGTGGTTGGAGTCACAGTCGATTTAACCATAGCCCCGTTTCGCGACACTGAGGTCGCGGCAGTCAACTTTTTCGCACGAACGTCATTTTGCCACGTAGTTGGAAGAGGTCTCGCCTTTTTGGCAGGCGGAGGTTGGGAGTCCTGCGAGGCAGAGGACGAAGGTCGCTTGTTATATGCTATCGAAGTCAATAATGGTTTCGTAGGTTGTGAATCAGATGTTGTGGAAACCCCTGCTAGTGCAAGTTGAATTGAACGCAGGCGTTTCTCTTGTGCGGTCAATGGTGCTGAAGGCTCAGAGGGTGAAGAAGCCAGTCTTGAACTAGAACTGGGGTAGGGGTTTTGGAATGAGTTTGGTGAGGGAGTCGGCGCGTCAGAAAAATCGCGCTTGAGCGTCTTGAGGCCGGATCTTGCATTCTGGGACATAGTGAAAGTTGTCGTGGTGGTACGCGATAGACTTGTCGTTGAGATAGTCGCGGTTCAACACTAAACGGGCCACACCCGAAACAGGACCAAACAAGGAACGAAGCCGTGTGTGTATTATATCCACGTGACGGCGTTTCTTAATTATAATAATTGTGGCCACTCCCCCAAGAGCTCTCAAGCTTTCCGTTCGACTGAAAAGGAGGACATATACAATCATCTGCAATACAAGAGGGAATTCACTTGCCATAGGTGGATTTAATTCTCAAGATATGATCTTGGTAAAGACAGTTTAAAAGCCTTAAGTCCATGATGTCCTATGATGAATCGTTTCTTCATGGGCTTATGGTCTAGAGGTTACGATTCTCGCTTTGGGCTACTGGAGTTCTCTCCTCCTCTGCGAGAGGTCCTGGGTTCGATTCCCAGTGAGCCCCACATTTTTGCTTTATCCACGTACCTTGGCTCTGAGTCTCTGACAGTGTCGTAGAAGCATCAGGATCTGTTATAGCGCGCATATCTCATGAGTTAATATGCCTGCTATCACTATCAATCGGACGTGTCGTCTTGCAATTGTTTGTTCAGTGCATCTTTTTTTTNACCAGCGCAGTTCTGGCAGTGTAGTCGAATAACCCTATGGGCAGCGAGTTTAATATAAGGATATCGCATATATACAATCAATGTTGTTATGCATATGGTCTCCGTGTCAGATCTAGCAATGCCAGAAGAGAGTTCAATATTCACGATAGTTTCACAATTCTAGCTTGCTCGTATACCCGCCACAACTGGGGTATAAGCGTTTTAGCCTTTTGACTGCATGGTCGCTCTCTCTTGTCGTCTCAGTAATATTCAGCACTTTCCCGAGCCCATCCATCTACCATTGAATTTCAGATAACTTGACACTATGACAGTCCAGCAGGTTGTTTTCCGACCTACCGCAACCTATGGTAGGTCGATCCTAGGTCGGTTTCAACAATCTGCCATTGTAGGTCCCTTCGTAGGTCGTTTGTCCTCCAACATATAAACGACCTACTGTTGCTTTGGGGTCTCGCG
>LBLO01000529.1:0-22584 GCA_004354395.1 Chondrostereum purpureum | reverse complement strand
TTGCGGAACTTACAACACATCGCTCAATTTTTCACAACGTAGTTCCGACACACCACAGAGCTCAGTGTGTCGAAACTCAGTAGGTGTGTCTTGAATTCGGCCGGTGTGTCGCAAGTTTGCGCCTTCCTAATCCGGTGTGTGTGTCGTTTGTGGTACACACCGCGGTTAGAATTGTCAAAGCGTTGCTATATTAGGGACAGTCAAAGTGCGCGGAAATGGCCACTGATTCGGTCGCTATCGGTCGCTGAAAAGGCCCACTGAAAAGTGAATTAAGTGGCCTAAATAAAAAAGCGACAAGCGGTTCCAGAGCCGCTTTTATACATTTCAGCAACACTGAAATCTCAGCATAACTCCCAGCACTCAATTTTTGCAGTTTCAGCGAGCTTTCCCGCGATTTCAAAAAGTGGCAGTCAACAAAACAGCCGCTTAACTGAAATAAGTGAACTCATTTTTGGACTTCAGCGACCGAAAAAGTGGCATATTTCCGTACACTCTGACTGCCCCTATAATTGTACCTTTGGTGGGAAATCTGAGCCGCAAAACTGCAGCATATCTTCTGTTTACTTATAGCATTGTTCTGACGCGGTATTTCTGCCGAAATGTTTGCTCAAGGAGAGGTGCAGTCTAGTAATCGTTTATTTGCTCAGTCGGGAGAGATTTCACGCTGCAATTTCTTACATACCTGCGAGTACGTACATATCAAATGACATATTTAATTACCTCGGCCCGAGACTACGCTCCGCTCTCAGAGCCTAGGGCAGTTTCTTCCTTTCTTAAGTCTTGACCGCCACGTCTTGCAGCATCCGAAGTCCTTGTCAATATGGGTACGCGCGGCTATAGGGTACACTTTGGGCTCTTTCTAGTTGTAGGCAATTTATATTCCCCAGGTTTACCGCTACAAAGGATATTACTTCATCTACTACAATAATCACGACTCATATCCAGACGGCCTTGGGGTATCAGTCGCTGCTGAAGTTCCTCGAGGAGAAGAGAGGGACTTTCAAAAATGGATTGAAGATAATCGCAAGTTTTACCAAGAGCTTCTGGATGAATGGAATGGAGGAGAAACCGGATTTGACGATGTAACAATTCAAAGTGCTGTGCCCGAGAACGACATCTTCATAGAATGGATCTATACTATCGATTTTGACAACCTTGTATTTCATGTCGACAGCAAACCGGGACCCTTGTTCGATCTTGCGAACATGCCTCAAGGTGATGACTTCCTTCGTTACATCGGTAAGTCGCAACCTCAGCGCCACAATGGCAACCTTATGGCATTGCTGACCACCACCTGAAGGCTTTGATCACTATGAAGTGCGCAGCTTCACAGACGATACTCCTGAAAGATTTCGCTTCAAGTGGAGACTCGCACCCATCGATGTCAATGATGAGCTCCTACAGGCTTATAACTCGCACACTGCCGCAGACGGTTTTCAACCGGTTTCTGTTCATCTACTCATAGATTCCCCCGAGACCTTGACAACCTTAGAACACGTACGGTTAGCCGTCATGGAGGCTTTTGTGGGTAACATCCGAGCTTCGGGGGGTATCATGGACATAATCCACGAAATTGCATCTGGCCAGCCTAATAACTTCCAGCAGCGTTTCTGCATTAGCCTGGTTGTTTTGGCTGGGAGGACAGTAATTCGTACTACTGTAAGTACTGATTGGCTATATTATGCGACAGANTAGATAATCCTTTTCAGCCTGATACGACGGAAGATGAATATTCTCCTTCGAAAGCGTTGCCTCTAGATGACGCTCTTTATCGACGCCCACAAACTGTTCACCTGGATTGGAAAAAGGAGCTCAATCCAGGGCTTGTCTGGGTTCGAGACAATCTCTGTGTTTTGGTCGTAAGTCGTTTAGAAGGAGATGCCATGTTGCGCGCCTCTGTTGGTGAGATGATAAAGGGCGTGGAAGAAGACTTGTCTCGGAACGGTGTTGTTTTCGGCGTGGTCTTCTCTTTGGTCTACTGCTCTGTTGTCCGAATGGACATAAATGAGCAACATAAAGTTACCCTCCAACACACTCCTGCTCTCCCCTTTCTCCCCTCATCTATGGCTATCAATCCTAGCACGTCAGGAATCACCGCCCTTGTCCGTCTCATGGTCCATCTCTCCTCTGATTCTATTCAAGAAGCTTTCGAAATCATGAAGCCCGTCCTGCCAGACACCTATCTCTCTGACTCTCTCTTCCTGCACTCCAACAAATCCGCTTTCTCGAAACTTCCGGTGGAAGTGTGTGAGCAGATAATCGTGTGGCTCGGGCTACCTGAAATTCTTGCCTTTTCTAAACTCTCCATCTCTTGCCAACAGGCCGCAGCGGAGATGTTGCGTTATCCATACGTCCAAGTAGGCGAAGAGTACTGCAAACTGTTCGAGGTAGCGTGGCCGCGGCCTGAGGGAGACATAACACAAGCCAYTGGTGTCGATGAGCTTGACCCATCCCCCCGAGAAATGATGCGCAAATACCCCGCTTGCGGGGCTCACTTTTCCATGCTAGCCATCCCACGAAAGGACGAGTTCTCGCGAGAGTTGGAAGTTTGTACTTACCTTATTCGATGGAACCTCTTGCGAGCTCGAGGGGCAGTTTTAGCTTCTTAGGACGAGCTGGCACTATGCACACCGCCGTTTACGACACAGAAGACTTGACGAAGGTGGAGATAAGTTGAATGTCACCGTCCAAATTGTAGCACCGGTCTGGTATGGCATTGAATTTCCACCATTGTGCCTCAATGGCGCGACAGCGTGGAAGATTTGTTCAAAAAATCCAAAATCCAAAACTTATTCAAGGGAATATGCGTCTGAAATAGAAATTTTGTTCTCATGACATGTTTGTATTCCTTTGTAATAGAACAATGTTCCTCCATGGCGAGGCAGAGCTTTTCTTCACGGAGGTGCATGTTCAATACAGGTGGATAGACATTATTCTTATCATGGCCTTTTCATATAAAAATCAGTCCTAAAATACATTCCAAGAATCTGTACTTGTTTCATTGAGGAACATAAGCACATACTCCTTCGAGACCGTTTCTTCATTTTCGCTGCCTACAAGAAATAATGGTGGTTAACTATGAGAGCAACACGGCATGATATCGGCATGTCACGACTGTACAGTTGTTGATCGGAAATTACCGGTGGCAGTGCACATTCGCTGCCGTCGCTGCAAACGTTACTCAAGCCGTCCATCGACTTCCTCAAGACCCCCTCAAGGTGAGTTTTTGACTCTATTCTTTTTAACTTATTACTGAGAAAGTGAATCTACAAGGCCAGCCATCGACAATGGGTGCGTTTATATGAAATTATCGTCAAAACTTGATGAAAAAACCTGATAATCTGTACCTATAGTCAACCTACGATCCCAAAAGCGCCTCGCAGCGTCCGTCGCTGGCGTTGGCAAACGCAAAATCTGGCTGGACCCCGCTGAGCAGGCTGAAATCGGCAATGCCAACTCTCGTACACACGTCAAGAAACTTATCAAGGACGGAACCGTTATCATCAAGCCCACTGTCATTCATTCTCGTGCACGTACCNGCGACCTTCTCGCAGCCAAGCGCAAGGGAAGGCATACCGGCCCTGGTAAGAGAAAGGGTACATCCGAGGCCAGGATGCCATCCAAGGTTATCTGGATGAGGAGACAACGGGTATTAAGACGGTTGTTGAGGAAATACAGAGAGGCTGGAAAGATCGACAAGCATTTGTGAGTCTATTTACCTTCTAACTTAATTCATCTAATAGCTTTGTAGGTACCATTCTCTGTACCAAAAGTCGAAGGGTAATGTCTTCAAGAACAAGCGTGTTCTCATGGAGTACATCCACAAGGCCAAGGCCGAGAAGACACGTACCAAGGTCCTCACAGACCAGATGGAGGCTCGTCGTGTCAAGAACAAGGTATRTYTARCTTCMATAATCCTTAGWTTTKGTTTCTAATGGTTTACAGGCTGCCCGTGAGCGTCGTGCTGCTCGTGTGCAGGAGAAGCGACAGGGTATTCTTGCCGTCGAGAACGACGCTGCTGTCCAGGAGTAGATTCATCGCCCCAAACCATCTTCTATCGTCCCACCACGCTGTAATTATGCTCATGTGTAGTATGAACCATCTTCCCCCATGAATCTCACCATGCTTCCCTAGCCGGAGTGTATTGTACAGGGAATTGTTTACCCACATACCGGGCAGTCGCTGCACTGAATATATTCTTCCACCTGGGCTTGTGTACGCCTCTGAAGAAAACCTCTGCCTCGCTATGATGGATCTAGGGCTGTGGAAAAAAGTCGAAGCCTGTAAATTACTGGTAATTTACCCTAAAATTAAGCTTCTTCGAGTAACTTACCTGTAAATTCCGGTAATTTACTGACATGTGATCGGAAAGTCACGTGCTCGTCAATTTCGCCGTCAAGGAATCGGATGTTTTTCTGCTCGTTTTCTCCCCACCAAGTCGCTCTCTCTCCCATCAAAACATTGAGATCATCAATTCACTCCACTAGAGTTTGATTCACTATACTATATTAACTTGTCATAATAGAAGCTATTGTTTGGGCCAGTCTTTCGCGACTTACATGTTTTGAAACAAGGTATTAGAAACTGATACAAATAGCAGTAGTATCCCAATCCGTACTGCCGTAGTTACAGTGGATGATAACCATTTCAAAGGCAATTATTCGCTTGATCAGGCTTGACTATGGAATCCGAACTTAAGGCGTGAAAGTAGGCAAATAAGTAATATAAATTTCACTAGAAAATATTGAAATTTCAATATTATCAGGCAATATGCTATGTGGCGCGTGCCTGTTTAAGTAAATTACATGTAAATAACGTGCCGGTAAAAAAGTTTGGTATGTTTCCACAGCCCTACCAGGGTTAGAACATGAGGCGTTGAGCCGTGCGGGCGGCGGCAACTTAAGCTCAAGTCATTTGCTGAGATAGGAAGTGATTATAGGGAATCAAACAAAGTATACCATAGGTGATGAGCCTCTAGAAATTTATCTCGAATACTGTTAATTGTGCTGCAACTTTGCTCTAGCTCGCAACACCTTGCGGGGAGCGGTATGTCGGGCCTTCGGTTGAAAACGCCGAAGGCCGTGTATGGACTGGCATTGGGCTAGCATTCAAGGAGAAAATAAACGTTGGATGGAATGAAATGATAAAAATGTGTTGTTCAAGTGCTGGAAATGGTGTGGCTAGCGGTTATGAGGGCGCAAGACGTAAGGTGAGGAGGGGAGGAAGTGTCCGGATGAACTCGGGATCGTGGGAAAGTTTGCCGACACGTAGGAATTTTGTCGTAGCCGGTGCAGTTCTGTTTCTCTCAGACCTCCACCACCTCCCTCACTAAATATTCGAAAAGATGCTCACGAGCCGTGGCACCTTCGCCCGCATCTCTAAGCGGTCATTTAACGCTGCTAAGAGGTCCAACGCGCTCTTTTCCACAGCAGCTGTCCTCAACAGGACAACCGTCCCATCCACAGTTTCTCAGTCAAAGGCTACACGTTCCCGCAAGGTTGCACCCGCGCCTGGTACTGACTATTCCCACTCTTTTCCTGGTCTTTGTCTAATCACATTTACCCTCTCTTTTCAGCACGTTCCTATGCGACTGAGGCTCCCGCAATCGTGGGCTCGGTGAAAACCGTCATTGGTGCCGTCGTCGACGTTCAGTTTGAAACTGACAACCTCCCTCCCATTCTCAACGCCCTCGAGGTCCAGGACTTCCACGGTGGCCGCCTCGTCCTCGAGGTCGCGTCCCATTTGGGTGAGAACTCTGTCCGTACCATTGCCATGGACGGAACAGAGGGTCTCGTCCGTGGACAGAAGGTCGTCGATACTGGTTCTCCCATTATGGTTCCCGTCGGTGTTGCTACTCTCGGCCGTATCATGAACGTTATTGGTGAACCCATTGACGAACGTGGTCCTATCAAGGGTGTCAAGCTTTGCCCTATCCACGCCGACCCCCTCCATTCGTCGAACAGTCCACCACTGCTGAGGTTCTCGAGACTGGTATTAAGGTTGTCGACCTCCTCGCTCCCTACGCCCGTGGTGGAAAGATTGGTCTCTTCGGAGGTGCCGGTGTCGGAAAGACCGTGTTGATTCAGGAACTTATCAACAACGTCGCCAAGGCCCATGGTGGTTTCTCCATCTTCTGTGGTACGTCCCACGGTGGAAAATGTCTAAATCCTTGGCTTATGTGAACTATAGGTGTCGGTGAGCGTACTCGTGAGGGTAACGATCTCTACCACGAAATGATCGAAACCGGTGTCATCAACCTCGAGGGTGACTCCAAGGTCGCTCTTGTGTTCGGTCAAATGAACGAGCCCCCAGGTGCCCGTGCCCGTGTCGCTCTCACTGGTCTTACCATTGCCGAGTACTTCCGTGACGAGGAAGGACAGGATGTGTTGCTCTTCATTGACAACATTTTCCGTTTCACCCAGGCTGGTTCCGAAGTGTCTGCGTTGCTCGGTCGTATCCCCTCTGCTGTCGGTTACCAACCNACACTGTCCACTGATATGGGTGGCATGTAAGTCTCCAATGTCACTGTCTCTGACGGTATGCTCACTCTAACCTGACAGGCAAGAGCGTATTACCACGACCAAGAAGGGTTCCATTACCTCTGTGCAAGCCGTTTACGTCCCTGCCGATGATTTGACAGATCCCGCCCCGGCTACCACCTTCGCTCACTTGGACGCCACCACCGTGTTGTCGCGTAGTATTGCTGAGCTCGGTATCTACCCTGCTGTCGATCCTCTTGACTCCAAGTCGCGTATGCTTGACCCTCGGATTGTATGTGCAGTTTTGCCCGCCCATCAGCTAAGATTGCAAGTTGACTGACTTCTTCGTCATAGGTTGGTCAAGAGCATTACGATGTCGCCACTGCTGTCCAGAAAATCCTTCAGGACTACAAGTCGCTTCAGGATATCATTGCCATTCTCGGTATGGATGAGTTGTCCGAGGAGGACAAGCTGACTGTAAGTGTATATATTTATATTCGTGTGCCCCGGAGCTGACCCAGTACCCACCAGGTCGAGCGTGCACGTAAGATCCAGCGTTTCATGTCTCAACCTTTCCAAGTCGCCCAGGTCTTCACTGGTTATGAGGGAAAACTTGTTTCTTTGAAGGACACCGTCCGGTCATTCAAGGAGATCCTCGCTGGTAGCCACGACTCTCTCCCTGAATCCGCTTTCTACATGGTTCGTGTTTTCGGTGTATCCTCCCCATATCTCCCGCTTACCCTGTTAACAGGCCGGTACCATCGAGGATGTCAAGGCCAAGGCCGAGCAACTCGCTAAGGAGATGGCTGCCTAGACGCTTTGCAGTGGGGAGTAGGGTGTCGGGTCTTTACGCAGTTTAGAAGCAGAAAAATCGTCTGACGTGGGAAGTGTTGTGGATTGATGTTATCTCCACCTTCATTTCTGTTCCCGTGCGGTTGTTTGTTGTTAGACTTTGTGGAAGTTCGGACGGCTGTGTCCCGCAATAAAAACTTTTTCATCTTCCAAGTGTGAGTAGGGTGTGTCATGGAGAGGGTCCATCACTGTCTTAATCGTCTTCATGCTCCGTGACTCCATTCTCACATCGTACTCGCTCTGAATCGTTCATTCATTTCTCTCGATAATACAACACCCTTGATCTGTGAGAAGCAGCCGTCATAACATTGTCATAACACTACAGACATCGTTCCAGCTATCGTCTTCTGCATACTTGGTACTAGGGAAGTCATCTCACTTCACATCCTCCCCTGGAAGCGACCTACCGCAGACGTAGGCGTGGAAGTCACCTCTGTGGATGATGGTGATGGTTCGCCGGATGTCTGTTCGGTTGGTGTGGTGAGGCCTGAGGTCGCAACTGGTGTACTACTCTCTGCCTGGCCCGGGTTGCTTGTTGCAATTGCCTGACTGGTTGGAGTAGAGGGATCTTCAGTCGGGGTGGACTGCGGGGCACGACGCGCAATGACGTCCGTATCCCCCCNTGTGGGAACCACCGTACCACTGCTGGAGCCTCCAAAGTTTCCTGTGCGACGCGAACCCTTTGCAGAAGTATCTCCAGGAGGGCCGCATTGGAAATCTGGACGTGAACGTGAATCGCCTTCTCCCTCTGTGGAATAGCGACCGGGGCCACCACCATTCCCTGGAGGACCTTCTCCGCCTGTTGTGATATTGTTTCCACCTGCCGAAGGGAAACTGGCAAGTGCGGTTCCTGTTCTGCGGGTATCGTTCGTCAGCCACCTGGATTTGTTAGAGCGGTCTCAAGAAGGACACTTACGACGACTCGGATGCGAGCGGAGCTCCTTGAACATTGGTACTGTACAAGGCAAGTGCAACAGCTAGTATGATAGTAGAGTATAGCATGGTTAACGGTGTATGGGATATGAGCAAGGAGATTCTTGGATTGAGGCGTGGATGTATGGAATCTATGACCAGCACAGATTTAGGGGGTAGTAACAGACCTGCTATTATGAAGTTCAAAGCTCTCTCTCTATTACTTCTTATATGCAGTCTACTAGCAGCACCTAAGACGGCGCCTAAGACGGCACCATGGTATTAACTACCCACTCCTGCCAGCAAGGGAGGCGATCTTACAGAGTACACGGAAACAGTGGCGCAAAATAATCAAGTTCTCGTCGATCTTTATGGATTTTTATATTGGGAGGCGGTTTGATCACAATGTGTGCAAAAACTGTCATGATATATCTAAAAGATATGCGCCTTGGGTAACAACCGTCTACGAATCGTAATTACCTAGCAGTAGGAAGCTAAACAACTCTGAACATTTCAGGACATGCTGTGTTCAGTATTAACGTGTCTATAGATTAGAGGAAGACTGATCGGGTATTGATACATCATGGAGAATGTGGGTAATTAAATAAGTGTAATGTGGGTATATGATTTAGATATGGCTACGAAAGAAATCCCTTGCCTGCTGTCGACTATGTGCCGTCCACATGCCGCTATCAACTCTGCAACCAGCCGAATTCAGGAGACGGATCCCAGAATTGAGTGATCTTTTCGGAACCTGTTCTCCAGGACCATTGAGGAGTACTCCAAGAGTCTTTGAATGATGTGGCACCATCCTGGGGGTGATGAATCTCTATGCAGCGGGGAGGCCCGAAGCCCAGAAGAGTGACACACTTGAGAAGGGGGCAATACGCAGCGAAAGTCTCTACTATGCAATGGTCAATCGATCGCGTGCACTGCATCTCGAACGATAGCTCAGAGAATGGCCAGGATGAGGCTTCCTTTCCCCAGTCAACCTTGTTAACATAGCATCCACCATCGTAGCCAAGTTCTTCTTCCCAACGCAACATCAATATGGGGGATATCTCGAATGGAGGGACCTCTGGGTTCCAACCAAAATATTGTAATTGATTGAAGGACGAAAGGAACTGCGCATATGACCAGCAAGGCTGAGGCCATCGTGTTGCCTTTGTAACTGTCTGTCCTCTACTCCCGCGGAGGACAATCGTAAGGCCTAAGAGATCTGGGAAGAATGACGAGATGCGGTCCAGAAATGGTGGTGAGACATCCTCCACACCATTCAGGGATAATACTTGTAATGGCGCGGACTGCAATGCACCCAACAATCCCATTGCAACAACAAAAGGCAGGGGACCATCGCACTCTAGTTTGAAATGGGTAATGAAAAGATGCTCTGCCTGAGAGATCCAAGACGTAATTGCAAGAATATTCCATTCCGAGACCCCATGGATGAGAACTCGCCTCAGGGAACGAAATGGATTACATCGTTCTCGAATAGCAGGGGGAGGACCGCTGATGGGATTATTGGAGGATGAGATGCAGAGCATATTAGCATTTGCTAGAGGAGGTAGGAACTTCCAAAGCAGGTGTCCGAATGGACGGTCGTTCATGCGGAGAGTAACATTGAGGCACTGTGGAAGTCGGTTCTCTGATTCGCGAATATCGTCGACAGGGCAACAATCAACGAGTCGAAGGGTGCGCAGAGCTTCGATACAGGAAAGACTAAGAAAAAAATCTTTGTTGATTTCAATCGACTCTATGCAGAGGACGCTGAGTGTGGCACACGCTTGAAGTACCTTTGGAATTGACTGCAAAATGGGACGCAAGAAATGCGGGTCATATCCTGATAGCTCCAGGTATTGGTACCGACTCAGAGAGAGAAGGAGAGGCTCCCATTCATTCTGGATAAAGAGAGCCTCTACCCGTTTCATGAGATCCGGGCGGGAGAGTACACGGTCAAGTGAATGTACCATGTCCGCTCGTGCTTGGTGGAACGCTTGGGATAACTCAACAGTCGGCTCAGTAATCCGACTATAATAGAGATCGTCACCGACTGGGAGTCTGATACAACGTGTCTGTGGAAAATGAGATATTCAGACACCTTGTTGCGAATGCTCAGTTGAGAAGGTTCATACGTAGAAGATAAAATCGTGACCTATGGTCCGCAGACGCGTACAGGTTTGAGAAAAGTCCATAGACTCTCTGCGGCTCATAAACTTGTAGAAGAGATGCAGGAGCTCATCCGGCAGGTCTAACAAGCAAAGCGTCTGCACTTTCGGACTAGGTATGTTCATGACAACTGTCAGTGTTTGACCTACATATCCACCATCAACAAGCTGCAGTTACAAGGAATGAAACACACACACATGTGTTAAGCATAATTTGAGGGAATGTCCATCTTTCCATATTCCATTTCTGTGCGAAGTCCTGCAAGCGAGTTCGGTCGACCACGAAGCAGGCGTCAGGGTTCAGAACCAGAGACGATAACGAGCCAATTGGAACTGTGACAGATATTATGGATACGAATTCTGAGAGGTAAGATTTCCACAGTAATTCCAATTTCTGGACGCGCTGTAATGACGAGTAAGCAAGTGCGGCGTAAGTCTAGTGTTTCAAGTGACCTCAGTACCGGTAGGTGTCTTCCAGTCAAATCACTATCACCCTATTGGCTTGGATAAGAAACGGATACACATTCTAGCCACATATGATACTCACAGTATAAATTCCCCGTATGATCTTGAAGAAATGGAGCGCCGAGTACCCAAAGAGCGAGTGTGTAGTAGCTTCGCCATTGACAGCAGGCTCTATTTGTAATTGTTCGCAAAAGTCCTTGTCCCGGAATATCATGCTGTTGACAAACCTCTCTTCTTCATGGAAGAGAAAGAGAGCCTCAGACATGCTCTCTCTATGAGAATCCATGCCCAGTGGCACAATGTAGTGGCAGTCAAGAACAGAGTATTTAGTCGGTCCGATTGCCGACTCCCGTCGCAATACGGGTTCAATAGACGACCAACAGAATCAAGAATCACTGTATATTAAATGCAACTCTCGATATTGGATACTACATTATCTTACACAGTCCAGCGTAGTTGTCTAATAGTACATAATAGATACACAGCGGAATAAACAATTAGACGAAAACACCTAAAAGAAAAGGAAGATATGCAAGGGCTTCACATATGGACTCTCTTCACACCATTCGGACGCGTGTCCTCAGGAGATCGCATACGTTTCCTACTTACACTGCCGCTTCCAGAAGGAGGCATAACAAAATACGCATCGATAGAAGGCATCTTCTTGACTCGTGGGGGAAGTGCTGGTATTTGAGCATGTTGCACCTGGGCATTTCCCATGGAGGGACTAGTTGGGTTCGAATGTACGAGAGAATCCAGGGTCATTGGCGGTGCACTTGCAATGGGTTTCTTTTTGTACTTTCCATGTAGGTAAGGGTTGGGAGAGAGTGGATTAAGGGTCGAATACACACCGTCTCGAGCTCTGGCTTGCCTCTCCATTTAGCAATGCCTTCACAAAATCGGACTGCGGCTCGCTCAACTGGCTCGGCAGGGTATTGCCATGCAAGGTCCTCCATGTGAGTTGAAAGATCGGGTGTGGAAGAAGGTATGTCATAAAACTACAGAAGATGGGTTGATTAGTTAAAAACGACAGAAGCATGCTTGACTAACCCTCCGTAATCGGTCGTCCATCTCTGCCTCGAACTCCTCTTCAGGGCGTTCTCTCTTGTCACCTCGAAGCCCAGGGAAAAGCAGTTTGACTGCATCATGTAGCGTAGGAAGCTCATCAGGCTCAAACCTCTTGAATTCCTCATCCTGTTCAGGTACCACAGAAGAAATGCCCATTCCACAAGTAAAGAGGCACTCGACTGCGTCTGATCCTCGCCATCCAGCACTCAAATAACCTTCTAATGCTGCTCTAGTGAGAAGACCAGCGAGTAGCATGTACCATTCTCTCGACGGCCGTAAAACACTTCCGTAGAGCTTTTCATGTGCTTCGGCCACAGCACGAGCGGAGACTGGAGATGCTGGCGGCGGCAAAGCAAACTCTGCGCTCCGTCCTGGTATTGTTGGAGTAGTCCAATTTTGGTTGCTGTTACTGCTTCCTGGGGTCTCTTGTTCTTCTTTGAATTCTCTACCAAGCTCGGAAGCTACTAGGNCAGATAGTCGTAAGAAGCGGGGAATCAACTCAGTCAACTTAGTGTTTCCTGCCCCCGACCTCAAACCTTCTTCTGTGAACGGATTGCGGCGCCGGAGGACACTCCCAGTCTTTCCTGGGGCGGCCAGACCCGAACCAATACCACTAGTATCTTGCCAGCCACTAACGCCACCTCCATCGGGAGCTATTCCAATGACGCCAGACATGCCCTTCCAGGTMGGTGGAGGGGCAGATCCACGGGCGAAAGGCGGATGGTGAGGCTCCCCGACGGAATTGGACCGACCACGGATACCCCCAACRCCTGGCCGTCCTGAACTTTTGATCTCTACACAAATCTCACAACCGGTATGGAGATGTCGAGGACATCGGAAGGCAGGGGGAGAATTGGCAGTGCTTGGATCAACTCCTGCAGTATAGAGTGACTGAACATGAGGACCTGGCTTAATAGCCACCTTGCGAGTCTGCTCATTAGAATGAGGNCTGGCTGAGGCATTGCTAAGACGTGCGATTCTTACTGGAGCTGCCGGGACAGGTTGAGTGTTGGCATAAGCGGATATAGAGGATATTGAAGATAAAGCGGGTGGTAAGCCTTCTGGAAGAGGAAAGTTAGGACGAGAAGAAGGATCCGAGGCTTGTTGGTGTCTGAAAGGCGGTGGAGGGGCCTGGCGGGCGAATAGATCGTTGATCATAGTGCCGAGTGCTAGACGGAGCCGGACGCCATCGGGTAGAGTGTGGGGATGAGTGCCATTGCGAGATGAAGGTGACATTTTGGGAGAAGTGGGTGGGGTCCAGATGTCTTCATCAACAACCGGGTGGATTGGGGGAGGCTGGTCGAGCATAGAGGACACAACTTCTCCAATCCCTCCGCACGCAGCCGAAGACTCTGTGCAAGCGTGAGGTCTTGGTGCCGGAGACGGTCATCCTCATAGTCATCGTGGGGATTATCTGGGCGACCGCTGCGGGCTTTGAGGGTAATTACATCCTCTCCATCGCTCCCTACCTCGTAATCTTCCTCATAGTTTTCCGGTCTGCGCCGATGCATATAGTTGGAAGAGGACGGGCCTCCTGTGCGATCCGTCATCCCCAACTCTGCCCGAGCCTGGGCAAACCGTGTTCTTCCTGCGTGCGATCAGTTATCTATCTTACACTCAATTGGCTTTGACCAGACAAACCATGGACCCATAACATATGATCAATGATCAGCGTCCGAGTGCTCTTCTCCCTTGGCGGGATAGAATGCAAGTGGTGAGCATGTTTATGGGCAGGAACTTTGAAGCTATTCGTATTAGTCGTAGCCGCTGCCGGGCCTTTGGCCGTAGAACTCGATACAAATGAATTTGCAGCTTGGGCAATGTTGAATGTTGCGTTCCGAATTCCACTTCCCGAAGCCGTTGAAGTTGACATGAATGGCGATTGGGACATCGTTGACGACATTTCCTCTGTCCGAATGAGAGAGAGAAGGAGATATAGATCCCGTGGTCGTCGTCAACGATAGCAACAACAGAGCATGAAATAATCAGAATCTCCTGCCAATAGAAAGAGGGTCAATTCCAAGCCGGCTTGCCCCGCGTGACTCTCTCGTGAGGAAACCCTGGCTGTGTCCCGAGATCATTTCCTTCCTTTGTTCTTCCACAACGACGAGAAAACATACAATTGCACTCTATATTTCGTGGTACTTTGGTCGAGCATCTCGTATGAGGTTAATTTTGTTCTCCGTGCCGTGGGGTCAGCTCCATCATCAAATATCCTGCGGGCCCGTCTTCCGGTATTACTCGCAAGGCCTCAACAAAGCCTCGTTCTCTTTAATTTTTCGGTGCCTATAGAGCCCGATTCTTATTAGTACTAGTACTATTAGCAGCAGTCTCTGACACGCGATCTATGGTCATCGTTAACACTGGACCCAAAGGGTTAGTGGAGCTCTGGAAAGGTGTTCGTTCGTCCCTACCTCTGAACATAGCACGCAACAGTGTTTGACTTGTTATATATATAAGTTACTACTAAATTCCTGAAGTGAAGGATAACACTGTACGGACTGCAGGGGGGCCATTTATGGCAATCACCGCCCGCTCTTAATATTGTGCCCCGATTAGGAGGATATTATTTGATGCGGGGAAAGGTTTACTACCCACTCGAAGCAGAGAGATTATATTGGACAAAAAATAAGCAAAATAAATGTGCGCACAAGCTCTGTAGCCATCGTCAATTTTAACAAATTCAAGGATCAGATGAAAAGTAAAAAWTATCGGAAACATAGACCACGATGAGCGACGCCAGCAGGATTCGAACCTGCGCCCTACAAGAGGAATTGATAGATCGACATATTGATTCTAATCAATCGCCGTAACCACTTGGCTATAGCGCCGGTAAAATAGTCGTATAAAATAGCACTATAAATTGCAAAAACACATTTCACTCTTCCTGTCTGCTCAAAGTTGCTTATCGGCCGAAACCTCGTATGTTCGTCCCAATGGAAGGTTTTTTGATCATCATCTGATGGTCCCGAGTGCATCTTCCTCTTCCCCGCATCCTGCCAAAGGAAAGAAGGACCCATAAAAGTAAAATTATAAACCAAATTCAGATGACTCCKMCCCTCTCTCCTCCCCATCAACTTCTATCCCGCCATGGCTTCGGGCGAAAAAGTATCCTTCGCAGAAGAGTCAGCAAAGTCCGATACTATCCACGATGTTCCTGATGCCGAACTGGCGGTTGAAGTCAATCCAGCAGAGGAAAAGCGTATCCTGCGCAAGATTGACATGCACCTTTTGCCCTTTGTAACACTGTTATATCTCCTCTCATTCTTGTAAGACCTTGCTCGATACGGGGTATGATACGTTACTTACTGTAGCGCTTTCCAACAGGGATCGAAGTAATATTGGTATGTTTTATGCTCAACTAGACTCTAGGTGATTCTCATGGTATTTTGGATAGGAAATGCCAGGGTTGCTGGTGAGTCGAGCATAACGAGATAAGTTATTCTCTGCTCATACTTGGACAAGGAATGGCAAACGATGTGGATCTCTCGGGACTACGTTACAATACCGTGTGTATACAGAGCGTCGCAAATCCTCCCAAGTTTCTTAACACATATTTCTAGGTTGCAGCTGTATTCTTTGTACGTTCTTTTGATCCCCTTCTCCTGGGGTAGATTTTTAAACACAAAGTTGTAGATCCCCTACGCGCTAGCCGAAGTTCCTTCGTGCGTCCATCGTTTCACGAGAAATTTCTGAGCTAACACCATGTCCAGAAATATTCTCCTCAAACTCCTTCGTCCATCTATCTGGAGTGAGCATTCCCCGAGCCATCCTGAAAGATAAGCAATCGCCTCTGACGTCTTTCTCTGCATAACAGTTCCCTCTATCATGGTCGCCTGGGGTAGATCTTCGAAACTAGTCTTTCTATCTTCACCCTAACTTCTTTATCTAGGGCTTGTCATGACCTTGATGTGTCTCTGCAATTCCTTTTCAGGACTCATCGTGTACTGCCAAGGTTGTCTATGCCTTCTGTATTGCTCTGCTGACCTTGTTATCTTAGGGCTCGCTGCTTTCTGGGCCTGACAGAAGCTGGTCTATTCCCTGGAGTTAGTTTTATCCCTGCTGCTCATCGATGATCGAGCTCATTCGGACTGCATGATAGGTTACATTCTACCTGTCCTTATGGTACAGACGACGTGAAGTAGCCTCCCGCATAGCTATCTTTTTCTCAGCCGCTACTGTCGCCGGTGAGGTCCTCTTGTCGAAGGAGTTTTTNCCGGGCAATAAGCTAATGCCTATCATTCTCTCCAAGGTGCTTTCGGAGGTCTCCTTGCGTATGTTCCTGCTTTGATTACGAGTTTTCTTAGTTGACTGATCTAGACTGGACGCAGATATGGGATTGAACGAATGGAAGGCATCGGCGGCCTTCACGGTTGGCAATGGATTGTAAGTGAGCTCGCTGAAAAATATCTCCGCCCTCTGATGGTCTATCTTTTCAGTTTTGTCTCGAAGGAATCTGTAAGAGGAAGCGGTTCTATCTTACATGCCAATTTAACCGGACTCTGCTTTCCAGTGACTGTTCTTGTGGCGATCGCGGCTTTCTTCTACATGCATGATTATCCCGACACCGCAACGTTCCTCACCGAACGTGAACGTAAGATTGTACTCAAGTGGCTTCACGATGATAATAAGGGTCAGGCTACGCACTTCGATATTAAGTTCGTGTGGCAAGCNTTGAAGGACTTTAGAACATATCTGCAAATTGGAATGTATTACGGGTACTGTCCTTTTATCGAGTTCAATAGACGTCTGCTTTTACTGACTTYCAACTTCTTCCAGGCTCCTCATTCCGATCTATGCTATTTCGCTATTTACTCCAACAATCATCAAAGAATTAGGCTACAGCGCCGCGCATGCGCAACTCTTGACTGTGCCACCATTTGTCGCTGGATGTTTGATGACTTTAATTGTCGGGTTCTTGTCGGACAAGTACAACGTACGAGGGCCGTTTGTTATCTTGGGTTGCTTCATCTCTATGATTGGGTATATCGTGCTCTACACAACAACGGCTCCAGGAGCTGGTTATGCAGGATCTTTCCTTGCTGCCATGGGTGTGTTTTCTACTATCGCCGTAGACCTTGCGTGGGTTGGAAGTAGTGCTGGAGGTGATGTTAGGAGAGGTATTGTGATCGCAATGGTCATTGGGATGGGTAATCTTGGAGGGTAAGTGTTTTTGCTTCTGACAAACCACGAGAATACNACTGACGGGATTAATCGACAAAATAACAGAATCTGCTCTTCTTACATCTATTTGGATCCCCCACGCTTCCATNACAGGGCACGGGACTATCTTGGGATTGCTAAGTCTCTCGTGAGTTTTATCCCGCACAATGTTTGCCCTAGCCGGTCGTATCTGACATTTCACTAGCATTGTTCTCTGCTCATTCAACATATGGGACTTTAACCGTATGAATAAGCGTAAGGAAGAACAGTGTAGAAGAGAAGGGATCGATCAAAGCCGATGGAGAGAGTTTGTTGATATGGGCAGCGAAAGCCCTCTCTTCAGGTGCGTGCCAGGCCCAAGTCGCGCAACAAAGGCTGATCATCCTTCACAGGTACACACTATAAACAATGCGCGACGACTTTCTACACTAGACCCACACTTTGACACTTGGATGAAAAGAGGTTGTTTAGAGATTTCTCAAGCAGTATCATACAGACCTATACAAATACACCAGAACGAGATTGTGTACACGTAGAAGCTATATAGAATGGAAAACATTACAATTTCCAGAGTGGGGATAATGGACTGAGAGAGATGAAAATATGTAAGTATGCAGGTTATATATAATTTCTCAAGCTGCATCCTCTGTCTTGATCCAGCTATTCTCAACGCCGGAGTTGTCACCTTCATTGCTCTCAACATCTGCTTCTGATCCAGCTTCTGAGTGTTCGTTATTGCTGCTCTCGGGGTCGCTACTGGAACCGAAAGTAAGTGCCTTCTGTCCAGATGGGTTAGCGGCTGGTGCAACTGGGGAACGTGAACGATGGCGCCGAGGAGGTTGAGAGACAAGGGAGTTGCGGATGCGGATCAATAAATGGGGGATGTTCAGCAATGAATCGAGGACGAGAGATGGGAGGAACGAAGCAAATTTGTATGTGGTAGCTGGATCACGAAATATTAGTAGAGAAGAAAGCCTTAAAGGGAAGCCTCAACTTACATCCAGCACCAACCGCAAATTTGTCTCCTCGAAGCCAATTTCTGATGTACCCGATGCCCAGATTGATTCCCCAGACGGTGGGACCAAATTTCCCATTTCCTATAACACCAGTAACACTCTCTACAAATACTCTGGTATCTGTAGGCCGGCGAGGGACACCATATGTCCCTTCCGAGGCCCACAGCTCTGCCCAACGAGACTTAGGTGGGGTCGTAGCCTGTTGAGAAACGGCCGCGAAGGCGGGACCGTAGGTGAGCTTCTCCGATGTGGTCCATTTCTCCATTGCCTTGAATACATTCTCTGGATTCCATGGGGAGNCTACATCGAATGCGCCCACCTCCACTACGACAACCTTGATGTTCTTCATGAACTCGGATTTACCTGTAAGAGCAGCGGCACTGATCTCTCTACGAAGCACCTCCGTGGCACGGAGGGTCGATGTAGCACTCATCGACTGGGCCGAGCTGAACGGCAGACCAACGCGAAGTGGCGTCGCTGGGATGCACACCACTATTGTCTTCTTCTCCTGCTGAACACCATTTCGAAGCATGGGCAGAAGAGATTGAATGACAGAGAGTGGGGTTATTTGAGTTCGTGTAAGGTAAGGAATGTAGTCGTCTGTCATGGAGAAGTGTTCTAGAGGAGCATGGGGAGAATGAGTTGGGAGTGTGAGCATGGATATTATAGAATGAATATAGGGCATCGTTGAAGGTGAGACGAAGGGGTCTCCGGACGAGTTGATAGGGAATCTCCTGGATAGCGTAGAGACTAGCGATCGTAAGAAAAATGGGACAGTGTCAGGCTATCGTGAGGTGTTCAGTAGAATGTTTAGGTGTGCGGAAAGAGTAGACAACTAACAGCACTTGGATCGAGCACTAATGCCCGTACAAAGCCTCGACATTTGGATTCCAGTGCATCAACTGCATCTGGACTGGAGACTGTCGCCACAATGATGTAGCCTTTCTTCTCCAAATCGAGGATCAGAGGGAGTGCCAATGGCGTATCTCCACCAAGCACGACTGCAATATTTACCGTTAATTAAGCTGCGCCACAAGACAAACAATAGAACAAGTTCACGCACTGACAACCTGCCGCCGCTCAGCAGCAAATGCCTTCAGCCTTCGTGCACGCACTGTCCTCAGATATGTGCTCCCATAGCCGACGAGAAGAGCAGTGCCGATCGCGCCCGCCCCCATTCCTGCCGCACTGTATGGGTGCCGTTCTACCCAAGACAAAGTCTTGTCATAAAGAGATGGAGGAGGWGGTGGTGGTAAAGGAGGTTGGGGAACCTGAATTTCGCCCAGCCCTGGAATATGAACTTGCGGGAAATTGGGCATTCCAGGACCATACCGGCTTAGATCGAGCCACAGAGAATTGAGAGCCTCTCTGACATTAGGCAAATTCTCAGCAGAAAGTGAAGCAAATATGCGTTCTTCCAGGGATTCGAGATATTCTTCAATCTTGTCAATCGTCCCCATGGCCGGCGACGACGACTTGCAGGTTGTAGAATGCTCTAGGCCAACCATTGTTTCGCCATTTCTCACCCGGCCCCAAGGCCGAACGGACCGTCTAAGCCGCCCAACGCCACCAGACTTGAAGTGGACCAAGATGTAAAGTGTGCATGAGTACAGGTACATTGCATACAGAAGTAGGAAGATTATTGTCCTAAGATATGGAAAGGAGAAGTCTGTCGTAAAATCTGTCGTAGGAGTATCTAGAGCACTCGATGGCCTCCATCTCTGCGTTCATAAATCTGTGCCAATAAGCCTATCATNCCACCRCCAACAAAATRATCGTCCTCTCCATCTTCTTCCAGCTCTTGCACCCGTACCCGTCCCGTACCATCCACATACGACTCACCCAGTCCACTCCCAATGCCTCCATCCGCTGCGATATCTTCATCAGGAATCCGTCGTACAGACTGAGTATGCAACACACTCCCCTGCGAATCTCCGAGCACCGCAGTCTGTGCCATAGACATCCCCCCGAACACGGACGAAGCCGAAGGTCCAGCAGCCATATTCGTCGAAGCCGCCATAAAGCTACCTCCGCCGCCGACCCCTCTTCTCCTCGCAGCACTCTGGCTCTGCTTAAGTGCCCTATCGTATTCCTGTGCACGGTCCGCCAATGTGGTGTCGCTCTGCTGTTGCTGCTGAGTTGGGGGAGTGAGATGGATTGTACTGTCCATCCCAGTTGCTCTCCTCCGGTTCTGTGGGTGCAGAGCTGTGAAATCAGCCATGCGACTGAGGTAGAGGGACCCGGATGGATCTGCTGGTTTCCAATCTGGGTTCGCCGCCTTAAAGTTGAGGAAGCTCTTCTCCATCTTCCCATCGTTTGAGATCATACGTTTGTCTACCGCTGCTTCACGCGCAGGTACACCAAACTGTTGGGAAATCATAAGCAACCGAATTTGGGAAGGGAAAGATGCGAGAAGACGTACTTTGACGTTTCCATGCCTCTCAAAGTTGAACTCTGCGAAACTGCAAACATACCCTCGCCCATCCACATGAACGGTGAACTCCCGGAAGAAATCAATAATGGCAGGAGCACATCGAGGCAGAGAAAACCATAGCACGAAGGGCGTTAATACAACCGACAACAGCTCTTCTACAAAAATAAGAATCTTCATCTGGAAAAGCTCTCCGAACTCTTGATGGACCTTCGGGAGAATATCAAAAATTGACCAACAGCATATGGCTTGCTACACTAACCTTCTTGCTGTGTAGTTGCCCCTTCCATAAATCAGGCATATAGTGGGTGTGGTTGATGACCTCCGTCATAAGAAACTCCGGATCGAATACACGGTTTTCTTCGGGGATCATCCCTCTGGCTACGGCAAGGACCGATCCAAATACTCCCAGGTAGAACAGCACAGTCCGATGCGGCGTAATCTCGAAATGTACAAAGATATCTGGGTCGAGAACGGTCGCGAGAAACAACACAGCTGCGAAAGATCCGGAGATGAAAGCAACGAAGCTGTGGAGTGTGGATGAGGGACGTTTGGAGAGGCAAGGTGAAATGAACATACCGCATGATGAGAAACATCTTATCATTGGGGAATTGGCCGATGTACATGCTTGCGTAGGGAACACTCTCCCTTAATCTCCGTACAAAGAAATGGGGTAGCTCGTTGAATTCTCTGAACTTCCATTGAGCGAAGGATGTGTACCGCCGTCCACCTATCGTCGATGGGTCTTTGTGATATTGCTAGAGGTCATATTAGATGGAAAAAAGCACCGACCAATAGAGAGGCTCACTTCAAAGTAACGAAAAAAAGAGTACATAAGGAGATATAGAACAATGAACGGCGCGAATATGGCATTCAGAATTCCCATGAATATCAATCGCCGCCTCAAGCTGCCATGGTCCATTCAGTACACGACTCTGACATAGATACMAAAACATACCCTTCAATTAAGGTCACTCGGTTCCTCGACTTCAGAAATATCTTGCGAACCTTTCCATGGTGGTCAAACAAATACTCCATCAAACAAAACCTCAAATTCCACTCTAACGCCTGCGTCAGCATCCGACCCTTTCCTTGTTCAGCTGAAATAAACCGCGAAAGAGCTGGAGGAACGGGAACTCGGAGGTCGAGGATCTCTTTATTGAAGAGAGCGATGAGATAGTTCTCCTGACGCATGATTCTGTTAGCTACGTCGTGGGCATCAAGCTTCGCTGTGCTGGTGTCGTTGTTGCTGCGTGCACCTTTAGAGGAAATTGCGGTGAGAGGGTTTTCCTCTCGGATGGCACCTATACGGCGGACGACTTCAGGCCAAGAGATGGTGGATATATCTTCCTAGAGACTGATGATCAACGGTAGATGGGTGGAAAATAAGCAAGAGGACGCACATCAGGAATCTTGAGTAGATGAGTATAAAAGTTGTACATGTCTACTAAGCGGCGAACACTGAGGACATAGGAGACGAGCTCCCAAACATAGAAGGCAGCGAAGAGGATGAAAAGGAGTAGTGTGAATCCAGAGAACCGCGAGACACATCTATCGAGAACGACGTCTGAAAGTCTACGGTCGGGTTGAATACGGGAGTAGTCTATGCATCCCAGCAAGAAAGTAGAGAACCCAATCACGAAGCCGACTGTGCTATAGGAAGGTTAGACGATGGGATGAATGTAAGACTTCCAGCATCTACTCACAGTAGATTCAACCCTCTTGACAGAGCAATGCTGTAGATCCCCTTCCCCTCGTAATAGTAATAGACCTCTTGCAAGAAAGCATCAAGATTGTAGACATTGACCCAATTCCAGAGGGCTCGTTCGTATGCGTCCAGTCCTCTCATTTGCTTGGGTTGTCTGTCGCGTTCATCTTCATATCCATCAAACGCTTTGTTATGGGTAGGCGTGGCTTCGTCGAGGTCAATTTCCTGTGGCCGTGGTGGGATGGAAAGAGGAGTTGTGGTGGGTAATATTGGCGCTTTCTTTTCCGATGGGTGGGACCGTCTGGTCTTTCCAGGGAGACTGAAG
>LBLO01000528.1:0-22605 GCA_004354395.1 Chondrostereum purpureum | reverse complement strand
GTTTTTCGCATATGCATTTCAGAGGCGCAGAAAGTGTAGTATTACCTTGAAGCGCACCATGATGGTGGTGGGTTGAATCGAAGAACGCGCTTTGGCACAGGACCCCGGCATATGCGGTGATAGGTCCGATCCGAAATAGGTGAAAATAAGTGGTTTCTGTCAGGTCCCAAGTGGTACCAAACTGTGTGCATTGGGATAGGGACCTCCAAATTAAGCTGACTTCCGTACGCATACTCGATCCGAGTTGATCGACCCATTTGACTGATTTGTGGCGTCTGGAGGCGCGATATGCTGAGGAGTCACGCCACCTCTCCGTGCGCCTCCAAATTCCCGATTTTCACTCCATATTCACCCAAATCTGTACGCATGCGGATCGACCNTATCTGCCGACCACCCTTCACTGTACTCTCCTCGGATCGGTGTAGGGAGTCAAATTGGGCACAATCTGTACGCACGTGGATATATCAAAAGCCCAAAATTTTGCTGCTTTCTGTACGCACTGGGATAGGAGCAGTATAGGCATATGCCGGGGTCCTATTGCAAGGTTCGACACGATCACGTGATACTGTTACGCGTCCTTGTTCTCTTATCTAAAAGATGGCGTTACATCCAACTTGACTTTTAACCACCATCTTGCAACAGCTTTTTCACGATTGTCTGGAATGGACAGCATATACGAAGATCTGAAAGCTCTTGAGTGTGACCTTGTTAAGGGCCCTTTGCTATCTCAATATACCGAAGCCGCTAAGGCTACACTGGACTCCGAACGTGTTCGCCTCGTATGTGGGGAGGGAGTCTCTGTTGAACTGGAAAGTCCTCATGAAAACGGGTCACTCCAGAAATTGATCTCCCACCAGTCTCTTGCAGACGGCTCTTCACATACCTGGATCTTCATTGAGCTGAAGTGTGTTCATCCGCGGCATTGTTATAGCCAAGGACACGGTTCTATGGCTATTCGCGAACACCAACGCGTCCTCATCAATGAAGTTGGGAGCCCTCTGGAGGCATCCACATGTGCGAAGGAGTTACTTATAGTCACTCGCGATGCTATCGAAGGTGCGCGTCCACAACTCCTCTATAATGTAGTTCTTGCACTAACCTTGTTCCATAAGTTCACCGTCGTGCTTTCATAGATGCGGGATACCTTCATGGCGACATCAGCACCAGCAACGTCATGATCGTGGAAGGTGACGGAAAACGCGAGGGGATGCTCAATGATTGGGACATGGCTATCACTGAGTTAGCGGAGTACACAGGTGCACGACGACGTTACCGGACAGTATGCTTTTCTACTTTGTCTCTACTTCAAGACAATACTAAGTGGGAAATTTAGGGTACCTGGCAGTTCCTCCCTGTCGGAATCCTTYAAATCCCAGGAAAGCTCCATGCTGTGGAAGATGATTTGGAATCATTTTTCTGGATTGTTTTGCACCATGCTGTCCGCTACCTCCCAAGTTCGCTGACGGATGAGCGGGTCCGCGAGGTCATCAATGTGGTCTTCGATCAAGTCGATGATCCCGGCATCAACGTAGGAGGTTCGGGGAAGGAACATCTTCTGCGCTATACGAGGGCAAACCCTCTCGAAGCTGGCTTCAATTTCCCTGGAAACCCTGCTCTCTTCACATGGTTTTATGATTACAGAGCATATCTTTGGAAATTCGTTAGCTATGACGATCAGCCAAACCGTGGAGTTGATATTGAGCCCATAGAAACCTTACGTCCAAACCACGAGAAGACTCTCGAGTACTGGAACACAGCATTGGGCCTTCCTGGTTGGAGTTTAGCTGTCCCGCAGGATAGAAATCCGTCAGCGGGAAACTCACCCACTCAGCTCCCTGCTGAAACTCCAGCCAATGGGTCTGGTAACAAACAAAAGTCGAGCACAATGGGTGGTTCTGCGGCAAAGAGACAGAATAATGGGTCTTCTCTCCAACAGAACCACGGTTGAAGGAGACATGTAGTATTGTAGCGTAGTGTTGCCACATATATACTCGGCTACATAGAAAGAATATCTTATTTAATATGCCTCTACTCTCAAATCAAGCTGCCTCCAAGTTCGTGCCTCACGTGTGGAGGACATTGGTATACGGCCTCATACGGACATTTTAGGGTATAAATAATGTCCTGATTTCCCCCTCTCAGTTTATGTATTGAATTATTAAGATGAACAAAGATGCATTTGTGCTCAAAAGATCAGAATCAAAAAGGGAAAACAAAAGACAAGACTTGAGAACCTAGGAGGACATCCAATATCATGGACGTCGACTATAGCGATTCGTTCTAGAATAAAATCAGCAGAGTAATATGCTATATGTAAACAAATGATGGGTGCCGTCTAGTTAATCCTCTGTATCCACACAGTTGGCCATAGGGTCTTCTGTCATGAGTTTTTTCAAGAGGGAAATGACAACTGCGATCCACGTACCAAGCTCCTCCTCTGTAACATCATGGGACCCACTATCAGAAACAACCTTCCTCTTCTTCCTCCCATATCCTTCATCATCGAAACTGATTTGTTTGCGATGTGTTGAACTTTGAAATCGGACAACGAAGAACGCTCGACACGATCACATGATCTCGTTACGTGCATATGGCACTGGCAGTGCCCATTGCCCAATCCATTGTTTTCTCATTACATAAGAGATACTTATAGGGTGATCTACCGGAGCCCTTGTAACTTGATTTTGCACTACTAGTACCACTATTACTCTCAGTGGTCCACGCATGTCGGTCTCAGCAAATTCCCATGAAGATATGAAGGCGGTTGGTCCTGGCCTTGTTGACGCTAATCATTGGATTGGACCATTGAGAGACTATTGTTCTATACCAGCCATAGAGCATCCACGTAAGTGGGATGGTCATTGTCATGGAACAGGGTGTGGATCTATCGTTATTCGCTGGCACCAACGATTCCTCTGCGAGCAAGTACGAGACCCTCTGAGCACATTCCTCTGTGCGAAGGAGCTACTTATGTTTACTCGCGACACAATTGAAGGTGCGTGTCCTCACCATTTGTAGAGCGTTGATCTGACCTTTTTGAAGCCCACAACCGAGCCTTCGTAAATGGGGGATACTTGCATGGCGACATCAGTGCCAGCAACATCATGATCGGGGAGGTCGACGGGAAACGACAAGGGATGCTTAATGATTGGGACATGGCTGTCAGAGAGGTGGATTATACAGGCGCAAAACAGCGTTGTCGCACGGTATATCNTCTCATCAACCATGTTCGTGCTTTGAACTGACTCGACTGAATAGGGTACCTGGCAATTCCTCTCTATTGATCTACTTCTTAAACCAACCATGCCGCCGATGACGACCTACAGTCCTTTTTCTGGGTCGTCTTACACCATGCCCTCCGTTACCTCTCAAGTTCATTGCCCGATCAAGAAAATGTCCGTCGTGCTATGCACCTGATATTCGATGATGTTGACCGTCTCGGCCAAACTTTAACGGGAGGCACGTACAAAATGAGTGTCATCCGCAATCAGACGTATTACCTCCCTTTCCGTGGCAAACTTGACTTCCCAGGGAATCCTGCACTTCTGACATGGTTTCTCGAATATGCTGAATACCTTTGGGACTTCGTCGACTATGGAAACATCAAAAGAATATATACAAAACTTGGGGCAGAAATAGGGCCTCTGGACACCTTCCGTCCAGCACATCAGCAGACTCTCGAACATTGGGACACGGCTCTGGCCCTTCCTGGTTGGAGCATGGATGCCCCGCAGAATCGAAATCCATCAATAAGAGTCTCCTACTCGACGTCTTACCAATAGTCAAGCCAAAAGGTCCAGTAACTGACGACGAAAGTCGACCGCAGCTGGGGATGATTCTACGGGAAGGAGAACAAACCCAGGGTTCCTCTAGTAGAGCCATATCAACGAAGGATAGTTATGTGTTAGTTGTATACAGTATACGGACATCTGACTGTATGGATAACCATGTTTCTGTACTTATTGAATTAGTAAGGTGAACGAAGTCTTCGTATTCAAAAGGTCAAAAAGCGAAAAATAAAAAGACGACACTTGAGCACATCCGATATCATGGCTGCACAAATTCTCCCTCCCACCATAGCGATTCGTTCTAGAATAGAATCGACTGAATGCTAATAAACAGTAATATGCTGTGTGTACAGTATGTAAACAAATAATAGGCATCGTCCAGTTAATCCTCTGCATCCACATAGTTGGCCATAGGGTCTTCTGTCATGCGTCTTTGCATCCGGTAGGCCTCTAAAGGATAGATGAATTTTTCAGGAGGAAAATGACAGCTGCGATCCACGTACCAAGCTCCTCCTCTGTAACATCATGGGACCCACTATCAGCAACACCCTTCCTCTTCTTCTTCCCATATCCTTCGTCATCATCCTCCCCTCTCATCTTCCTCTTCCTCTCCTCATTTAGCGCCTGTTTCAGYTTGTCATTATCCAGCTTTACATCTCCCTCCCTACTCTCTTCTTCCCAAAGTTCTGCTCTATTCGTTCRGACTCCGGTTCTTGCTGTTTCTTTTTCGTTGGTGGGGGTGGCGGGGTGTGTTCCCGTTTGCTAGTGGCAAGAAGCGCTTGGGCAGACGAAGCCTGTGCAGCTTCAATCCCCGCGGTACCAGCGCAATACGAAACATGGATGGACGAGTGACAACATCCGTATCCCCATGTCCCCGAAGACGGATCATACCATGAGCCCCATACTTGGGTATGATTGTTCACGTACACTGAAAAGCTAAGATCAGACTCAGTCCCCCACTGAAGAACAGAAAACACACCATCTTCAGGATATTTGCTCTTCATCTTCACCCTCTCCTTTCCCTTGATAATCTGTCCCGTTCTGGAATATTCCACATAATCTTCAGTCTGCCCCTGTAGCAACTCTTTCGGCGCCTCCTGCAGGTACTCTTCGCCGCCGTATTTGGCAAGANTACTGACTTTAGTCGTGTCTCGTAGTTCCTCTGTCTTTTCTTTGAATTCATGATGCAAGAGCTCTCCTTGTGTAGGATTTGCGTTGAGATGCACATCGTTTCCGCGAGCGGCTGCTTGCCATGCAAAGAGTTGGAGGTTTTGTACATCGTTGGCTTCACCAGAATATCGGAGGAAGTTCTCCCCTGCGAATTTGGCCTGGCAATATGATGTGTTAACATCATGTTAGAAATATTAGCAGTATGCAAACATACCTCTTCAGGAGGAACATCCTTAACAGGAGCGTCACGCATCGAACGCGTTTTAGGGTCATARTAAGCACTCTCTGGGTCCAAATTGATAAGATACTTCGCCGTATCTTCTCGTATACGCAGATTTCGGACTGTGATTCTCGTCTTTGCGTCCAATTTTTGCCCAACAGCATCAGCAGCATCCGCATACTTATCCTCGTCCGCATCCTCCTCGTCACTTGACCCGAAGTCGTATTCCCCTTTCTCCTTCTCCTTCTTTCCAGCTTTTGCGACCTTCCGAACCGCGGCCAGATCTGTCGTCGTCTGGTTATCAATTTCCTCTTCCCTCAACCTCTGTCTAGCTGCCTCCACGGCGGCATATTCATCATACACCTTCTTATGCTCCGCTGCATCGTAACCATTCCACCGATCCCGCTTCGCAGCATACCCCATCGCTACATCTTGGACCACTTCATCCGCCTGGATATTCTTATTTGTGAACTTGGCACCCTTCTTTCGGGGACGTTCTAAGCAGTCCTGTTTCTTGTGCGTCATTGCACCGCAGTTCTCGCACGCGCCTTTGCGGTATTTCTTGGCTGCAGGACCCGCTTTCGCACCACGGTCATACCAGCTATCCAGAGACCCGATCTCATCATTGGTATCTAAGCCTAGAGCTTGCCTTCCTCCATCGTGTCGCCGTTGATGGCTTAATGTCGGTCCTCCGCTGTCCACATACCATGGTACTTGCGAGATGTATTCTTGCAACCAATGAATTTTGAGCAACGTTATTTATCTCCGTAGATATAATTGACGCACGAGGAATATGTGGGTTAATAGGCCTGCCCTCTTCATCCAATGCTGCAGGTGCAGTACCTGCTTTCCGGGCCGCTTCGAGGTCCTTTTGACGACGAAACTCCTCACGGGATAGTTTTCCTGGACCTGTTCTATAAGTAAGTAAGAGGATACTGTTTNATTCMGAGCCAGAGCACAATCTTACCAGAAGAAGATGCCGATGCATGGTGGTATCGGTTTGAAGGTGAATTGGTATTAGTCAGCGATGAGTGGCGCATTGCTCTGGTGTGGCGATGTATCCTTGACCTGCCTTTCGATACAACACCTTTCCAAAGCAGTCTGCATATCCCTTCTGATGGAGAAACTGCTCTCCTCCGAGACCGGATACATACAATCTCACAAGAGCTCGACACTGTCTCGGATCTCGTAGAGCAACTAACAGCACGGCGAACACGACTCCAACAAGCGCATCATGATATGAGTTGGTTYGTGCACTTCATTCGACGTGTTCCCCCGGATGTTCTTTGCGAGATTGCTGGTTGGACTTTTGAATATGAGGGGTACGCAGAAGATCTGGATCGTGCTCTATCAATCAAGAAATGCGTMCTGAGACCAAAGTGGTCTTCCTACCTAGGACCCTACCATTTTACATGGGTATGCAGGTCGTGGAGAAAGGGGGTTCTCGCTAATGCATACCTCTGGTCTAAACTCATGATAAGTAGGTCGGGCGGGGTTGAACTTGTGAAGTTGACTCTTGATCGAGCCAGGGAATGCCCCCTCTCAGTAGTGCTCCTTGAGGATTCGCCCTCATACAGTTCCGACATCCTGAGCAATCTGTTATCTCAAAGCTCACGCTTTCGTTCGTTTATGGATTTCACATACAATAGTGATGTATGGACTAGGGTGTTCTCTGAAGGTATCCATCTGGATTTTCCTCTACTCGAACACTTCGGCACCTCCTTTGTATGGGAAGGCAGCAATCTGAAGAGATTCATTAAGGCACTCGATTTACGTCCAGTGGCTGCTCCTCGTCTTACTTCTCTAGTCATTCGTAACTGGGATCTCGCTCGATTTTATTATATCGATATCAATTGGTCATGCATCACTCGCTTCGAACTGACGAGTCAGACGACCCTCTCGAAGAGGATCGACCGTCCTTCCCTTGTCGGTTTCTTACATGAGATGGAGAACCTCTCGTGTCTTATCATCCATGTTTTTCATATAGTCGTTGTGGAAGGAGCTCAAGAGCAAGACCGAACCTTGTTATGGCCACATCTCCGATATCTTGAATGCTCTATTGAAGCCCTCAGTCTCGACATTGGTGTTCCAAACATAGAAAGTCTGAGTGTTGACTTCATTAGGGGCCTCCCACAGGAGATTGAAACATTCTGCTCCTTCTTAGCGCACCTTAGCGAAAATCGGATTCAATCTCTGACTATGCGACTTCAACGAACGGATCGGTGGACAAATTTTACTCCAGCCTTTCGCCTCCTACCCCATATCAGAAATTTATCCTTCGACGGTCTTGGTTGTGGATACATAGGTGTGCTGAGATCTCTCGCCGACAGTCCACCTGAACCCAACCACAATAGCTCTGAGTCGATTTTGCCGACACTACAGGAACTCGCCATATCCTGTAAGCCTTTCTTGTTGGCTGACGTGGAAGATCTCGCCGTTCTGTTAAATTCTCGGAGATTGGCAAAAGTCAATGCACGATTGAGTGTCGAACAGGAGCCTCAGAGCAAGGAGGAGGTCTTGAAAGCACTACATTGTATTGAATTCCAATCACCACAACTGACCATCATAGAATCATCTTCTCTGTATGATGTATATTCTCTGCGCTATCGTTATTGATACCATCTTTGTGTGTTCTTACGCTTGAGAACTAGTTAGTCGACGTGTACTACCTTGACCAGCTGCAGTCTACATCTCGTTCTTGACGGTTTGCAGAAGTAATATGCCTACTTATTGACATGGTTTGGGGCTCATAGTACTGAGCGCTTGGTCGGCCTTGAGTGTCCTTTGATTGAGCCCGATGAAAATGATATTACTCAAAATTCATCTTGCAGTAAGTGCTGCGACGTTCAGTACCAAAGGCCACGACGCACATCCTTCGACAGGCTACTGTCGCGTACTCGATTTGGTCATATACTCTAGTATACAATGGAGATAAGACAGCGCCTGAGCTAGATGAAAAACCTGTTAGTAGTACGGACATTTTCGAACAAAATATGTTACCTAATACGACCTCCACCCTCTCATTCGCATGACGCTCTGGAGAACTTTATCGGAGGACAAGTCAACCTCTTTTAATTTCTGACGTCCGGTATCATCATCCATGTCGATGTACTCCTTCCATCTCTCCAATTCTTCGAATTCTACATTCAAGGCACTGACAATATTGGTCAGATAACCAAGATCAGAGCTCAACTGAGCAGCTCCAGCTGCAGTCAGAGTAGATATCTTCGGAAGAACGTTTGTGATTAGATGGCTTAGCAGCGTCTTTCCCAGCGAGGCCAACCAAGCTGATGAAACTAACGCAGGGTCCACGGGATGATGGACAACTTTACTCGTATGCATCGGTGGAGAAGTTAAGGACTGGCGGCGTAGGTGTCCTGCGACCGAGGCCGATTCCGTCGCGGAATCATTTCCGCTGGAGACCCTTGACAATTCCCCGTCCACATGGGGAAGGGTATGCAACGAGAATGATAACGCATCGTCGTCCTCGTAGACCTCGAACAGCCGGGGGAGGTTGAGCAGACCTTCTGCTACCTTCTGAACAATCTCGGTGGGCGATAATGAGAAACTAGGCACCTGGAGATCATTTGCGGTGGTCGTGCGGCGGGAGTTTGGGTCTCCCGCAGCGGTCCAGTGGGGCAAATTGTGGTAGGCTGCTAGATGCTTCCTAAGAGGTGATAAAATGGTACCCTGCAGAGAGACTTGGCATGCCCTCGCAAATGCGAAAATGGCAGAGTGGGCCTCAGGAAGCAATGGATCCGTAGCACCGGCACTATGAGTTTGCGATTGCGAGTGCCTCAGACCCGCAGTGGCAGATGTCTGAAGGCCGCCGTCGCGCGAGTGAGACGGGTCCATATTCTCGACACGGTCCAATAGAGCATGTAGCTCCGCCGAATTGAGCGAGGACTGTTCCAGCAAGCTTCCCTCTCCTCGACAGGGGGTGATGGGGAAGTTTGTAGGGTCGTTTCGTGCCATCCTAAATTTCCCGGCAATCTGGGCCAGATTAGAGCCTAGCTTGACCTCGAACGTGGACAGGCGTTCGTTTACGGTGCGCGCAGAAGAAAGGAGATGAAGAGACTGTTGAAATTCAGACCAATCTTGAGCAGTATAATCCAGATCGGACAAGTCTTCTCCGGACGTGTTCTCTTGTTTAGACGAGGAAGAAACAATGCTGACGTCGGCAGTCCACATGTCGATGAAGGATTGGAAGAAACTATCCAAAGCTTGTAAAAGGCCAAGAGAAGCGTACCCATGAGTGAACGCTACACAACGCGTAAAACTCCCTTCCGCCACGCCAAAAACATCTACGGCGCGCTCTCTCAGCAGACGGGCCTGATCAGAGCTGGCCACAGTCTCCGCGGTATCTTGCGTGATAATTTCACGCAGCTTTCCGTCGAGCAATCGCCTCTCTAACCCAGCGTAATCTAGCTGGAAGTCGAGGAACGGCTGGAAAAGATCCTGCTCCCACTCCATCTCCTCGGATAATGTGGCAGTGACTTTTGGCACACTAAGGCCACTAGATGACGCTCTGTGCGGATTACTTCGCCATGACATTGACATCCTCATCGACCGTCGACGTGAATGCGTGGGTGAGCTGGGTGGTTGCGTTGCTTCTGAGCTTTGCGTTGGGACAACCTCTGGGGTATGCTGGAGAGTTTCGGAGTNATTTTATTTTTTCCATGACATTCTGTGCACTCAGAGAAAAATCTTCCGTCCCTTTGAAGGCTGTAATCAGTTGCTCCAGAGCAGAGTCTGCGTAATGGAGTGCGATGCTAGACAGTCGCTGAGGGAAGGTCGGTTGCAGGGTGGACAGAATGGAAGTGATAAGAGTCGACAGAGTTTGGGAAGGATCAGGGAATATGGAAGGTATAGAGAGCCGCTCCTGATTGAGAAGCGTGAGGAAAGAAGCGTAGAAATCGGGGAGGAATTGGCTAAAAGCCTTTGCAGACATGGTTTCAACTGAGGTTTCGTTCTGGCAGTCAGAGAGGAGAGTGTCGTTCCAGAGAGAAACAACAGATGCTTTCCGCGAGCCGTTGTAATAGTTACGGAATTCTGATTCACGTTGGATGTTAGAAAATATCGAGAAATATTCGCGACAGGTCGCTAAATCCTGTGCATTGATAGCAGAAACAAGTGCAGAGCTCAATGAAGCTTCAAGTTGGTTCTGAAGGTTAACCATGAGTGCTCTGCGCGGATCGTATTCCGGAGTGTTTTGAAAGACCACCATACTCCTACTGGCTTCAGACAGTCGCGCTGCTGCTTTCGCGTAGCTTTTCTCTATAAGAAGAGTGGTTACTTCAAGCTCCAAGGTGCTCCAGCTCTCTGCTTCTCTGAGTACCTCTCTGGCAGCTTCCATCCGCGTCTTAACTGTGTCCAGAGTCCTTAACTGATCCAGTGCATCCTCTGTAGCTGGTGGGATGGCATTAAGAGAACGCTCATGAACTGAAGCCAGTGCAGTCTGCAGTGATAACGCGCCATCTTTCATAAAGTGCAGGTCATAAGCAAGACGGGGGATTCCGCGAGATACATCGTCGATGATCCTCTCTACATTAGCAGAAGCGCTTTCACAAGCAAAGTCCAGCGCGTCGATGAGCTGAGTTATGTGCTGATGTAGTTCTGGAAGGTCTTGAGATGTATCTGCAGAAGACAAAGAGTCGTTGATCCATCCTACAACATCCCCATAATCTTCCAGCGACTCTAGTACGTCTTCCGAGGATGTCATGGGTGATGGGAAGGATTTGCTTTAGGCATTCGCCGAACCCGAGGCTCTCGGCAGCAGACTATTTGGCATTGCCGTCATAGATACACAAACACTCGATGTGGCACACTCCGGTCCCCATGTAGACCGCTGGACTTTCAAGTTGGAAGTCCGTCTTTATCTGTGTAAGCTTTTCATTGAACTCTAGCTCTCGTTTACCTCGAGAACTTTATGAACACCCTGGGACTCGGCCTCATGGCTTTCTTATCAGGGCTCGCAAAATCTAAACACCAGTCGCACAGAAGTCGATCAGATTTTTGGCGGCAATATCCGTTCAGTAGACTCGTTGTTCAACCGTTCGACCACGAAATGCGGGAAAAAAACTGGGTCTGTTGAATGGCAAGGTAAGAATTCTGGAACAAAGTTAGTCCCCTAAGTTTGCCTCACGCCGCGTTCTGTCAATCTTGATGCCCAGTCCATTGGCATCTACGTTATACATTACAACAACACGATTTCGTTATACCCATTCACTAAATCCACGAGAAAATGCCATATGCACCCCATTCCTGTCTTCACAGCATATGCATTAAAACCGTCCCGGCTTGTCATCACGACCAGCGGTCTTAGAAGAGGTTGGGCTAATTGTTTCCGTGTAATTCTGCTCTTCGGGCCTTACTTACACCGTTTTCCCCGTCAGCTGATATCTACTCGTATTATTTAAGATTCACGATACAAACATGCAAGCCATCTGTACCGTCCAAATCCGATGGAAATCAGCAAAGCGCACAGGTGTCGGCAAGATATGGATCATCCGCGCGATTTTAGTTTTCTTGGAGCATGCATGCCATTGTAAGGGACACCGTGCATAGGTAACTTCAACATCCTAATGAACATGCGCTCTATATAACTCCGAGGTGACACCCACCTATTTATCTATCGTATTTTCTCTCCATTCCTGACCGAGCGGGTGTGTGTCCGGCGATCTAAATCCAGTTTAGCATTCTTCCATCCCATCATTACTCACGACTTGCCAGCTTCTTCGACAGGAAAGCCGAGTGTGAAGCCTTGAAGGCACTCAATCCTGATCAATCCATCCACGAAGGTGCTTCCTGCCATCATGATCAATTGACGGAACAAGCCCTTTTTATTGCAGAGGCGGGATTATTCTCCGTCCTTCCCTTTCACCCCCACCCGCTCTGTCAAACGACCCGCTATTTCCCTGTCCTCCATCCCGTATCGTCTGCTATCCCTTATCACCTGAGAGTTAACATTGCCCAACGCATCCAGCTCAGATCCTCTAACACTTAACATCTGGGGTATCACACGGATCACAACACCTAACATTTGAGTGCCTGAACACTTGTATCGTTTTGGTCAGTACAAGTCTGGTGTCTTCATCAATCCCCCTCCTACAAATACATCGTTCTGAATATATTCATTTGATTTCAGACCCTCACACCTACCTATCACGCACACACCTTCCTCATTATGCCTCACGCACCGCTCACGACTCCAACCGGGGAGATTTCAATGCACTATAACATTCTAACCCCCACGTCTGCATTTGCTCGAAGAATAGATCCAAACATCCCAACAATACTTTTCATACATGGGTTATACGTCGCACAGGAGATTTTTGAACGTGTGTGCTTCACGAACCTCGGTGTCTTCAGACTTCTGACACCCATACAGCCCAGGCCTCAGATCCCCTTCTTCGAACATTCAACTTGGTTTTCATGGATCTTCGAGCTCACGGTACTACTCGTGGGAGAATGGGGAGTCCTTGTATGCCAACGCAAACGGCAGATGATGTCTACCGTCTTATAGTGAGTTTGGTATCTTCTCTTCGGTGTAGCGACTATTCCTCAAGTGCTTCCGTCTATTTCAGAAATACCTAAATTTGCCACCTGTACATGTTATGGGCCTGTCCATCGGCTGTTGCGCTGCTCTGGAGCTGGCCATCGCACATCCAAAACGGGTGTTATCTCTAACACTCGGTTCCCCTTTGCCTCCTCAAGAGGTATGCGTATACTCGAAATACAACCGATAAACCGTATTAACCAATCTATTTTGACAGCCTGAAATTGCTATGTCTGGACGCCAAGAAATTTGGGATTGCTGGCACGAGGGCTTGAAGGATGGTCCTGAGGTGGTACATCAAGATCTGGTACAGGAGGCCGTTTACGGTGCTCTGCAGATGATTGTAAATAATGTCAGCAGTCCTCGTGTTGACGCGTAAGCCCTACTCTCTCACGACGTATCGCATAATACTCATGAGCTTTCACTAGTGTTGCAGCAAACGTCCAAGCCCGTATGTCTCTTCCGAGAGTGACGCGATTATCAAGGACTGATGATATCTATAGAATTAATTGAGAACTGGGCTTTCACACCTGAAAAACGGACTGATGGCTACGGTGCCGTCAGTACATGGTTCAATAGTCGTCGTCGTTTGACCGTGGAGGACTTCTCCCATGTGAGTAGATCTTCGTATGGCGGCCATCCCAGTGTCATGATTCTTAACACCGCCCCGTCCGCACAGATACGATGCCCCGTACAATTGATTCATTTTGATGATGACCTTCCATATCCAACCAGATACGTACAACAAACGTTCCGAGATCTTCAAACAGCCAAAGTACGGGCAGCATTCCATATCATCGAAGGCCCCCATTTCGGAACCCTCACGAATCCAGAACCGTAAGAATTGTTGCTCCATTATTATTTTCCTAGCGATTCCTGATCATCACGGATTCTAGTGTAAATTCACTGTTGTATGATATCGTTGTAGCCAACTCAACAAACTCTGGAGCTACTCTGCCTCCGTCCACGACGGCTCCCATGATGACACCCTGGCACGATGACTTGGAACGACATGGTTACTATGTTGATACGACAGAGGATAACGAGTCGGATTCTGAATTCGACTTGCATTGAAACCTCTTGTCGATGTGATGGTGATCACCTCCTTGAGCCAGCGACTTACGAACTTTATTCCCCACAAATGCTTTCTTTCTTGTTTTCATTATCGCATTGTAGCACTTGTTATGCATTACACATTTTAGCAATAGTGCAGGTATAGGTTATGTGGGCTATCCCACTTTGTATCTAGGTTTTGGTCATTTATGTATGTATGTGGGCGGGGATCCCATTAAAAGGGATGTCAGTGGTAATATATTGTTAGACGTACAACACACAAAGTTGCAAGCTATGGTGTTTAGCGCGAGAAAGGCTGATGAGTACGTCTGTGATGCTGTGGAATTCAGGTAGCCGGCCGCCCTCCTGATGAACTTGAAACTGAAGCGTACGACTGCTGGACTGCAATGTTCGAACGACTACGCCGCAAACGAGGCGTTCAAAGTGCGGCCGTTCCCCAACGGGCCGAATCGTGGCCCGTAAACATTCCGTTCTGGGTTTAGACATTGATTACGTAACACATTGGTCAATTTCACGTGTCAGCATAACTGACCCATTTAATCAGATGCCAACAAGGGGACCAATGGCTCACCGTCTGTTTCTCCGTTGTTCTACTCTTTCACCTCAGTTTCTCTGGTCTGCACCGTATGCAAGGAAATGATTGATCACCTAGTAGGACGTCCAAATCCATCTTGGAAGCGTACACAGGTCAGCGAACTTCTATCCCCCCCAACTTCCCCGCAGTCTTGTTTAGATTCCATGTCTCTTAACATCAGGTCTTTTTGGTTATTCTCTTCTGGCTTTGGAGGATTTTGCGTGGTCAATCAGGACCTCCTCCAGTTCTACGGCTCCGGCAAGCTAACAGATTCCTGAGTCTGTCTTCTCTCATTCTACCCTCAATCCAAGTACTTAGAGTATATCCTGTATTTGAAATAGAACGTTTCACTCCCTGGCAAATTATTGTTACGACTCTTACGACTGTTTATGCTGTCCGAAATTTTGATAAGATTCTGGGTCTGGGATGTGAGTCCTCAAGCTATTATGAATGACAATCATTGTTGATGGACGCCTTGGATAGCCCCAGAGCCTTTAGCTCGCCTGGTTTGAAAACGCTATGCAACTTTAGATCCAACCCATTCTGACGCGTAATATTTCTAGTATTCTCCTTCGTACTATAGGGCGACATGGATCAACACTGGCCTGGACGCAGGATTCGCGACAGCAATGTCGATTCGTCCCAAATGGCTCCGCGACATTTGTTCTATCATATTCTCTGGTTATTATATTCTATACGCTAATGAGGCGGACGAGAAGGTGGGCCATAGCGCCCATGCCATGAATGAAGATATATCTGACTTCTTGCAGCTTAGACGCTTTCGAGCTGTACCTACTGTTGAGATGTTACGCACTACCTGGGAGAAAACCTCTAATCCCTATGTAAGCCACTGAAATATCTCGTGTGGGCAAACTTAACCTCTCCCAGATTCGCCTTTTCGTTTCCCACCCAAGGATCGCTGTTAGACGCAAGATCCTCCTCCCTCGGCCTCCATCATCATCCTACCGTCGTCCCATCACTGCCTACCTGTTCTCGTCACTTACTGAACAACAGCTCAGCAGGACGGACGAGCTGATCCTCGATTTTCCTGGAGGAGGATTCGTGGCAATGTCACCAGAGCACCACGAAGAACGACTAAGAGTCTGGGCCATTTCAAGCGGTAGACCTGTTCTGTCCATTGACTATGGAAAGGCACCGGAATGTAGGGGGCACGAGTTCGCTTAAACGTTTCTCGGGCTAATAAAATTTTACAGACCCATACCCCTTTGCTATCGACGAAGCATATGATGTCTACAAGACACTCGTAGATTCGGGTCAGTGATAACTCCACAGCCCTGTTCAATGCCTCATTAGTATCATTTTCAGGTGCTACCCTGATAGGAATGTCTGGAAAGAAGCTCAAAATCATAATGTCGGGGGACTCTGCGTCAGTGAAATTTCATCTTTTCTTGATCTCATGTTCATTCTTTCGATCATCAGAGGTGCCACTCTCGCTGTCAATGTTATTATTAAGGTTCTAGAGCAGAGAGAGCTTCAACAAACCATTCGAGGCCTACCTCTTCCGCATGCGGTCGTGCTAAACTATGCCGCATTGGATTTCAATTTCACCTCCTGGATGTCCCCGCAAAATTTACGAGTTCTCAGATCTGAACAATCCTCAGGGAACATGCCGGGCCTGGATGACCTCGCGGAACAGAAAGATCACTTGCAGAATATCGTATGTATTTTTTTATTCCGAGGGGAAGGGCAACGCTGATTGAGAACTCTTCCAGAGCCCTCTTAGCATGGTTGGTGATAAGAGGCCTCGACGTAAGAAAATCAAACGCCGTTCCAGTTGGAAAGATGGCATGAGAGGATTCTCCAGCGCCACTGAGCCAGAAGATGACGAACGCTCTCCCGTAGTACCCTCCAGACCCCACTACCGCCGGTCTATCTCGGGAGTGAGTGAAATTGCATCTTCGCAGCTCAATCAACCCTCCCGGAATCGCTCTCATACCGTCGGTGGAGGTGACTTGGGGAACGATGATCGTGATGATGAAGAAGACTCTGATTTTCGTGAACGGAAGCAGGAAGATTTACCTATCAAAGCAAGGGTGAAATACGTTCATGCTGAGGCTCGTCGTAAACCCAAAGGCTCGCGGTCACCCCAGGAACGGATCCCATTGGTCGGACCTGCTTTGGAAGAGCAACAACAGAGACTTTCAGCTGTCATGACGGAGGCTGAGATTGAGCTCGCCAGATCAAGTCTCAAGGGCTTGCAAACACCACCGAAGAGAGAACCCATTGGGACTCGTTTGACAATGACAAGTAGAACGGGATATTTCCAAGACAGAATCATATCTCCCAGCTTGGTCAGTCAATCCCCTTCTGGATCCGAGGCCACGGAACTGACGCTTTTTCATTATGCAGATGCGCGCTATGGCAATTTTGTACATCGGACCTTACCGAAACCCGGACTTTGCGACTGATTATCGTATCTCTCCCATCCTGACTCCAGATCGGCTGCTTGCTCAGTTTCCACCTCTGTTGATGCAATGTGGAGAGAAAGATCCATTTGTAGACGATACAGTCATCTTTGCTGGTCGGGTGAGGGAGGCCAAACGGGCTCGAAAGGCAGAGCTGGACCTCCTGATCTCAGGGAAAAGTGCTCGGTTTGGAGAGAACCTTCGCATGAGTCTTCCGACGCCCACGGATAGAGCGAGATCGGCGTTGTTGAAGGAGAGAGACAAGCTTGCCGGCCAGACGGAAGAGGATTGGGTGCAGCTGGTACTGTTTGAAGAGTGGTCTCATGGGTACTTGCAAATGCCGGCACTTATGACCGAAGCTAAAGCAGTACGTCATTCATTTATTCGAGATATATCCGTCTAAGTTTTTCCAGGTTATCGAGGAACTTGCAGACTGGATTGTTGATGCTTTCGGCCGCTTCAATGACGATGATGCTTCGTCTGGGTGTATTACACCGCCATCGTCGAGGCTATCTTTGCAGTTCGCTTCGGAGAGCGAGATGGACGATCATGGAATCACTTTCTCACCTAGAAAGAACCATTTCCGGTCGGGCTCGTCTGCTAGCGAAACATCCGTCTCAGCAACTCCAAGCACAGTGGCCTCAGACACCCCAGTGACTTTAGGTAGTGATACAACGGCAAGAACATCGCCAGACCTTCCTTTGGTCGATGCAGTGCCACCGATGGGCCCTGTAGACGAAGAATATGACTCTTTCCCTAGCGCTGAAGCATCAAGGCCGCGGCAGACGGGACAAACTATCAGTGAGAGTGAATTAATGAGGAGGAGAAGGTTGTTGGATTCGCATATCTTTGAATAAATACTGTATTTAATGCCGAGTTGTATCTATACGGTTACTATACCACCCTGTAATTATTGGACTACCACATTAGTTTAATCATATCTGCCAGCCAACAACATCTATGAGACCAAGATGTAAAGCTAATGGCTAACCTACAGCAAAGAGCTACACTGCTATTTGCCTATTGATTATCTAGGACCGCTGCGACAGCATAAAAATACTTGCCACATTATAGCCGGCCAGCCTCCGGAGACGGCCGACGTTGAAGCTTTCACCGAGCTGGCTGGTAGAAAGTATAGTATTTTGGAATGAGCGCCGTGTATGGGGACTAGCGGTCAGAAACATTGCACATGGATTGTATGAAATGAAGCAGCCTGCTGAACCCCGCGATTACACAGCTTGGTGATGACAGTCGGATCGGCGACTTGGGTTCGCCCGCTTGCTACTTCGGGAAGGTGGGCTGTGCAGTTGCCCCTAAAAGGAACTCTAACTGTAACCCTCATCTGCATCAGGCGCCCATTCGGGTCTTGAATTTGAGGCATTCCATCACTCTTCACTTCCAACCACCACCATGACGCCAGCAACCAGCAACGAATCCACTCCTGCTGGGCCCAGCTCATATCCCGTCGACAGTCCATTCAACCAGCCTATACCTACAGATGGCCCAGCAACCCAGCCCAATGGGCCGCGTACATATACCTACCACCCAGGTCCCAATCCCATGCAAGTTGGCCATCCAGAAGGGCCAATACTAGTCCAAGTCCTCGATCCTTCCGCCCTTGGCCCACACGATCCATCGTCTGACCCGGGCAAGGCTGGCCGGACCTACTATACACCTAGTGCTGCAGAGTTATACAATCATGCCCAAGCAATGGCTGCCAATGGCATGCCGCTCAATCCTGAAGACATTCCGCAGGGTGGCCCAGGAGCGAATCATTACCCATCTTCCAACGGAGTCCCTAGACTTCCGCCCATTCTCCAAGTCGAGAAAGTCCAAGTCACTACTTCAGCCACCCAACTTGCCAGTGCTAGTCGGAGGAGAAATGAAGCTCATTTTGTTTGTCCCGTACCTGGATGTGGTAGCACCTTTACGCGTCGTTTCAACCTGAGAGGTTCGTCGCCCCTCCGATACTCGATTTCTTCGTGATCGTTAAAAGACAGAAAAATAGGCCATCTTCGCTCGCATACCGAAGAGAGACCTTATGTGTGTGAATGGCCTGGCTGCAAGAAAGGGTTCGCTCGACAGCACGACTGCAAGTACGCATCCTCATGTTCTCCCTTTTGTTCTTTGTTGAGATCGGTGGTCCTGTTTGCTGTCAGACGTCATCAAGCTCTACACACGGCCAAATCACAAAGTAATGTTTGCCCAGGTTGCAAGAAGACGTTTAGTAGGCTAGATGCCNTTAACGTGAGTTCTTCTTGTTGTTTTTGTGTCCCAGTTATGCTGTACTGAGACATCTTTCCTTCACAGAGACATCGTAAGTCCAACCGTACCCCCGCTTGCCGGTTTGTTGATTCTCACTTTATTTAGTACGTTCGGATGGCGGCGCGGAATGCCGACGTGCACACGCTGCTGGGGGAGAAGCAATCAGGCCTGGTTCTGAGCTTGTCCCACCACCTCCAGAACAGATGCAGATGGTCTGAGTTGTCTATTGAATTAGGGTTAAGGTTGTAATAGTTTACTTATGTAGTCTCTCTTTGTCAACAATCATATGATTTCGCTCCGCCGGATACTTTTCGATTCATTACCACCATGGCGCTCCCAATGCTTGTGAGCGGGACTGAATGTGGTCCCATAAATCCCTTGCAAGGACTCTCGAAGCAGTTTGATCTAGACAGAGGATTGCAACAGGTATCGTGTTAAAAGGCTTGCTCAGAGATTTCGGTGGCTTACGGCCCGCAACGTTTAGGACCACTTTGGTGCTCCCCGTGCTGGATCCTCTCGAGAAGTAGATATTCCTATTCATTACGGATCACCCATGTACCAATGACTTTATTTAGGCCTTTAGAACACAGAATGCTGGACCCTCTCAACAAGATAGGGACGATGCGGCTAGATTCTTTTCAGCATCTTCCCCGCCTCCCCAGCTCTCAACTACTTTCAACATGTCTTCGTTGAACATGGCTATGCTACCCTCGAGACTAACAAACCCACGGCTGCACCACTCGCAAACTGGGCCGCAGATTTCATGGTCTATCAGCCTAGCAGTACCCAGCAAATGAACACACCGGCAAAGTTTCAGCAGGAGGCAAGGGCACGAGAAGCTGCAGTTTCTTCTTCATCTCCTCAGATGAACATGCAGAATGCAGGTGTGTAAGAAGCTTTCTGGGGTGTATCGCACCGGAGCTAACGGCTGTGACTGCAGGAGGACCACTTCTTTGGAATCAACAGGGTTTCTCACCGGCATATGGCGTAAATCAGTTACAATTTCATCCTCAAGCAAATCCTGCCCAGTTATCTCAAGTGTACACTCAGAATGATCGTGCGTATGTTAGGCCCTTGAGATTAGACTATCAATACTCATGTTTCGTTGATAGAAGTAAAGTGGGACAATGTCTTTGCATCTCAAGAGCTTCATCATGTCCAAGAGACCCCTATGCAGGTAGAACAGGAAGCCCAACAGAAACTACGACCTCAAGATGCAGATGAACTCGCTCGTACTGCTGGTCTCCTTCTCGAAACCGTGAGAGCGGAGGAGAACCCCAAGTTTCAAAACAGCTCCTTCATGGGATTAATGAAACAACTGCGAGATAGAGAGCTGGTCGTGGATGGGAATGAAATTGTTGCGAACAACGGGGAGAATAGCAATTGGGCGGCTGATTTCCAGAATGTCGATGCGAAAGGGAAAGGAAGGGCTATTGATCCTGTTCCTGTGCTGCATACACGTCTAGGTCAACAGCAGCAACAGCAACAGGATGGGGCACAGGTTGGTGTAGAATCTGAAGAAGACGCATTCTGGAGGGTGGAAAACGAAGATTACAAGAGGTACATGTCGCAAACTGGACTTCCGACTCAGTCTCAAGCGCTACCTGCCACCTTTGACACGACTTGGGGGAAGCTTCAAGAAGATTGGGATCGATTTGAGCTCACGCAGACGGGGATCAAAACAGTATCTGCATATCAGTTCCAAACAGATAATCCGTATCTTCGTGGGGAGTCTTCCCGAACGCGCCATCATACCATGCATAATCACGGCGAGCGCTTCGCCCTGTTAGAGGTTCGTTCAATCTATTCTATTTTTTTTTCAAAATCTTAGCCTGGCATTTGCAGAGTGTTCTAGAGCTTGAAGCGGCCGTCCAAAGGGATCCTACGGACGCTGGAGCATGGTTCGAACTTGGTGTCAAACAACAGGAGAACGAACGCGAGAAACAAGCTCTGGCAGCCCTTGAACGGGCAGTTGAGCTTGATCCCTCTCACCTTCCTGCATGGCTCGCTCTCGGGATCTCTTACACGAACGATGGCGAACGCACTAGGACACACGACGCTATCCGACAATGGGTTCACCGGAACGAAAAGTACAAAACCGCGGTGCAGGGTTATCTCGCTCAGAATCCAGAGAACACGGAGGCGCTCACGAGTGAGAAGTTCTACCACCTAACGCAGTGCTTGATGACGATGGCGAGAAGTGGGATGGAGGAGGGTATAGATGCTGATATCCAAATCGCTTTGGCTGTTTTGTTCAACAGCAATGAGGATTATGAGAAAGCTCAAGATTGTTTCCGTACAGCGTTAGCTGTGAGACCTGACGTGAGTCCTTGAGGCATACGCTTATGCGGACAGTTTATTCACCTCTAACCAGGATTGGCTTCTGTACAACCGAGTTGGTGCCACATTGGCTAACAATGGACACGCCGAGCAAGCTCTAGATTATTACTATCAAGCCCTTGCGTTGAACTCCGGCTATATTCGAGCGAGATACAACCTGGGGATATCATGTGTGAATCTACGGGTATGTTGTCTTTTGTGCTTCGTCACATTCCAAGAACTAACAGCTATGTTTAGCGTTACCCAGAGGCTGCACAACATATTTTGGATGCTCTCGTTCTTCAAGACTCGGATCGAGTGAACGATGCTGAAGGAATGAACGACAAGCGTGGAGTAACGTCGGAAGCCCTCTGGGGTAGTCTGAAGACGTCTTGTTTGCATATGCAAAGAGTAGATTTGGCTACGCTTTGTGACAGGCGCGACCTTGATGGTACGTCAAGACCTTTCTATGACCTTGAGCCACTGGTGCTGATGATATGTGTAGGAATCCGCCAGTTGTTCTAAGGTATATAATGGAGTAGATTTACAATGGTGCTACAAGTTTTAGCTATCTGTGTATTATTTCCTGGAGCCTGACGGCTTATCTGTACACAATGATTGTTTAGTCTTGTAAATGGGACATAGAGAACAGATCGTACCAGACTTGAGTCCCAAACGCCTTTCCTTCTCTGCGTGTTTTGCCTCAGCACTTGCCATGCCGTCTATGAATACACGGTCTTCCGGCTCTATGTTCGGATGGGAAGCAATCGTCCTGATCTTGGGCAGGAGGTCATATTTAGTAGCGTATTCTTTCTTCTGGTAGCGGAGCAAGTCTCGCATGTCTTGGACATCATCGTCGGTCATGGCCAAGAGAGTGGGTTGTCTGCGAATCATGTTGGATGTAATCTGGAATAGGCGCAGTATGAATAAGAGATGCCAAAAGACTGCGAACACAAATGCAATACGGACTGAATAGATTTAGCTTTCCCAGTGAAAAGTGAAGTGACACGTCGCGCAGTCACCGCAGTCACTGAGGCAGTGTTGGGATAATTATAATAATGCTGGTCGAGGAACAATGGCCGACAAGAGAGAACAGGACCCCGGCATATGCCTATACTGCACCTATCCCAGTGCGTACAGAAAGCAGCAAAAATTTGGGCTTTTGATATATCCACGTGCGTACAGATTGTGCCCAATTTGACTCCCTACAC
>LBLO01000527.1:0-22635 GCA_004354395.1 Chondrostereum purpureum | reverse complement strand
AAATTCAACGCCCCAACCTCGTATGGCTTCCCTACCTTAACTACTTAAAGGATCTTGCTTAATGTTCGATGGTCAAACTCAAATTCTTGGATTCAAATGAAGATTTATTGCTAATGCTTGTTGTACTACGTATACGCATCCATATTTATTGTGGATACATTCATGATTTGACTAATTCGTTGAACGTCAAGTGGCCTCCACCTGCTCATTTATATTCTACAAAGTTAGGTTCAAACTGAACCTGTAGCGGAAGGTCGTGTTCGATGATTTCCTCTCTGTGATCCACACTAACTTTCTACGCACAATACTTAGCATTCTTCGATTCCTGCTGTCCAAGGACATGGGCGCCTACAACATCATGGGTTGACCACCGTCCACAATCAACCTACAAGGAAGTCCCAAGAATGGAAGCCTGTCCACGAGTTCACCACGAGGCGGCATGCATACTTGTTTATCTTGCGAAGATTCGCGAACCAAACCCCCCACATATTCCCAGTCTTCGACAACGATGTCTCAAGCACTAGAGAGAAACTCGCGCTACTACTGGGATACTATCGTATTTCAGGTAAGGAATTTGTCACTGGGCAATACGTACTTACTGATGATCCTCCCAGGTCGAGGATGAACTGTTCAAAGTGCCGCGTCACCATTTGTTCAAAAATCCAAAGGGTGTTCTCAGCCAAAGGGTGGGAAGTGAAGGNCAGAGTGATGCCAACCCGCATAGATTGGACGGCGTCACTAAAGTCGACTTCATAAGGCTTCTTGAGTGGATGTATCCTTTGTGAGTTCAGGCCTAAGTATCTCGGGAAAGTGACGTTTATCGATCTCGTCATAGGGATGCATCACATCGACGAGCGGAAACTCTGAGCAAAGAGGAATGGATTTCGATTCTGAAGCTGTCGACTTTATGGGACCTCGTACCTTTCCGCAATTTAGCCATCGAGGCACTTTCTCAGTGCCAATTCGACGCGTACGACCACATTCTCCTGGGAAGAGAGTACAACGTCGCACAGTGGGTTCGTGCTGGATACGAGGGTCTTGCCTCGGACGAGGAGGTCATATCCATCGAGGATGCTAGGAGGATTGGGTTTGAGACCGCCCTGCAGATCTACCACATCCGCTGCGAACTGGCGAAGAGACGAGGTAGTGTTACCTCTCCGGAGCAAGGATGTAGTGCAGAGCCAGGAGCACCAGTTCCATTTCATTGGAAAGTGAAGGCAGCTGTCGATAGGACCTTCGGTGACGAGCTCGAAGGTCTGGGTGCGCACAACGACGCAGAAGATTCTGTTGGAAAGCCGATGTCTACCAGTATCCCTAGCTCCGTGGATGATACTCTCTCTACTCCTTCACCCAAAGTCGGCTCGCGTCCAGAAAAACAGCCAGGGTCTTCGGAAGGGAGACGCATATGCTCCTCGCCTTCAGGCTTCTCATCGGACAAGTGTTTTAGTCCTCAAGTAAAGCCTCCTTCTTCAGTGACATCTTGTTCTTCCGGTGGCGACTTTCAAACGCGGGACAAAATAGTGCCCAGTGAGGAGGCGGATCGATGCGAAAATGCCCATCACGTTGATATTCTCAAGCCTGAGGCCTCCGTTGCTATCAGAGAGGAGAATGACAAGCTCGCACCCCAACCAGAAGGCAATTTAGAGAAATTGGACGTACTAGCTCCACTTTTCAAAACGGCGAACCATAGCAAAGTTCTTCCATCCAAATCAACACTCACACTCCAAGATTCTATGAAACTCTCTCCTCCGAGCACAAAACTAGCCGTCGAACCAAACAGTGGAGAAAAGGTGCCCGGTGCATTGGGTAGTTCTGTGCGTTCTAACGCCAGTCCCCAGCCAGGCACCTCTTCGCAGAAAATCGGCGGGCCAGAAAATACACGGGGAAGGCACCAAAACACCCCTTCCCCTGCGCCAGGATCTTCAGAGACATTGAACGCTCTGATATCACCTGGCCAAACACGTACGAGTGCAACCCCTGCTCAGCAAGGCAAGCATGGGAGAGGGGGTGTCAACAAACCGGAGCTGAACGTCGAGCCAACGATACCCGCTTTGAAGAAGAACACTAGTGGATCGTTCTTCGCCTCTTTCATGTAGATGCTACTTGGGACTGCTGGTGCAACGTTGATATAATGACAACGCATACTACTTTATTCAAGTAGTAGCCAGAGTAGCCGTGAATGCCATTCTAAGAAATTCTAATCAGATATTGAGTACCCGTTCCACGTTGAATAGTATGACGACAACGAGATATGCTGTGACCACGACTCGGTTATGCAGGGAGTGATCTATCTGGGTGCTGCTGTAAAATTGAGGAGGAGGCCATCTAAATCTAAGTGCTATTGGCCTGAGAGCTGCAAATGAAAGTGAACCCATACGAAGGGAAAAGAAAATCGGAGGAATACTAGAACATATTAAACGTGTACTATGTTGTCAATTTATCATATTCATCGTCATATCTGATCTGTATCGTGGGGGCGGCGTGAAGTGACCATCCCAAAACGGAAGTTGACTTGTTAACTCTGCCCATTTCCCCATATTGTCAACAATGGGAATCCAGTACTCCGGTTAATCAAATGAGACATATAAGCCCCCGTTCCGCGGGTCCCCTCTCTTAGTCTTGAACCACCACCACCACCACCGTCTTCAAGCCTCTCTCAAATCCGCTCTGGCAGTCGTTGTCTCAGCCACCACAACCACTATTAGAAGAAATTTATTGCCAGCCATGAGCACTTTCGCCGATAACAACATCAACCCATTCTTCGACGCGACCAATCAATCGGTGAGCCTAACTCCCTACGTTGATATACATTTGCTCATCGCCGTCTTTAATAGCCCGACTCTGAGGCCCGTCCTGTGGCTCTCGTCTTCCTCGACTTCCTCCCCTTCAAAAAGACAATGTCCCCCGACGATGACTTCGTCGAGCAAGAAATGCATACCCTCTCTTCCTTTGGCACTCTCAATGAGAATGAGTGGGCACCCTCAACTACAACTCGCGATGGAAAAGGACGCAGAGGATCTATCACACGCCCACCTCCCGCTAGAAAGCTCAGTGGAGCTCAAGTTGTGAGTTTTGTTTCAATATATCTTTGTGCGATCATTTTTAACATGTCTTTTTAGCCTGTCTGGCGTCGTCCTCGAGCCATTCTTATGGACTCTCCCAAGAGCCCCACTCGTTTTGTCCACCCCCTCAAGCCTTCTAAGGCCATGCCTCCACTTTTTGTTCTTAGAACATAATGTCCTCCCACCACTCGCATGGTCATTTTTCCCCCTCATCACCGTCTTAACCAAGCTTTTTTCTGTATATACAATACTTTCTTGTTTTCTAGGGTTTCAGGTCGGAAGGAGTTTCTCGTTATCATTTACTTGCATATGTATCTCACCTCATTATCTCTTTCCTCTACCACTATATCTGTTGTTTACTTGTACGTGTATAGAATCAACGAACCACGCGCATCTTCCATTGTTGACCGTTTTCGGCTTGCGATTGTTGATCTGATTGTTGACGGTACTCGCGTGTCAGATTTGATCCTGTCCGGGCCGGGCGCGCGTCGATCAAACATGCGTCACTTTGTTTACCATTCCTGTTGTCGCTCGTTCTTGCTGCTCTCAACCGCCACTAGTTCATCGCGATGGACGAGATTACGAACCCTACTTGCGATTCCCTAGCTAAATACGCTGGGTTAACCGACGACGGACAGCATGAGGACCTTCGTATACTTAGTGGCCAGGTAAGAGCGCTTAGATCAGTTGAAAACATCATTACTTTCAAGATTGAGCTCACCAACAACAGTATGGTATCTTGCAAAGACGTGGAATGGAAGCCCAGAAAAAAGTCGGATTGTAAGCGATTCCAATATGCCTTGTGTAGAAATCGATATACCTCCGACGTTAGTGAGGTTGCCGCCAAATACCTCCCCGCTTTGATAGAGAAGTACAAGAAGAGCGAAGGTGTTTTCCCAGCATCTGCTTTCTTGCTCAATAATATCACACACACGTCAGTTTTTCCCACTCACCACTGTTTGTATGCGTTATGACGCCCTTATTCTTGTTTAGACCGTACTTCGTCCGATACATCAACACACCCGCAGGTGCTGGCCTCTCCGCTATCCAAATGCACCGCACGGCTCTTGCAATTGCTGAGATCGATCAAATGGGCCCTGACGATCTTGCACAAGTGGGCCAATTCCTATGCACACTTCTTCTTGTACAAGGTCTTTCTGGAATCGACGAATCGGACACGAACATTTTGATTCCGAAGTTCAAGCAATGGCGGAGACGATTCCCAGGCCGGTTAGCAAGCGACACTTGTGATAGATGCTTGATGATTCTCGAGCGTGACTCGTAAGGTTCTTTCCATTATGTGTCCGAAGTCGTCAAAATTGAAAGAGGGTTGGGATTCTAGCTCTATGAAGGCTGGCCTAGCTGCCGTACGGGAAAATCTAGAGGAACCGTTGCGGAAATGTGGCGGACCTGTGTGTTCCCGAACTACTAAGAGTGATGGAAATCCTCTACTCCAATGCGCCAGGTATGTTTAGCTTGTAGTCTGCTCTCTATGGTTCCGTTCACATTCTGACCACCCGTGCCGCCGCCGCCGCCTAATATATTTAGATGCAAATGCGCTGTTTATGTACGTATGGTGATCGGTGAGCTAGATGATCTACTGATTCATTATTATCTTTGTAGTGTTCTCCTGAACACCAAAAGGAAGCATGGAAGGCACACAAGGGATTCTGCTTTGCTCCCTCGTTCTAAAATATAGCGGTCAGGCGGATGTGTGCCTGTAGGCTGTCGTAAGTGTTTATCGTACACACACGATGAAATGCACCAATGCAATTCAATGATGCTCTGGAGGGACATGCAGCGTAATAACAAGCGGCACTGTGAGACTTTTCGAAGGATTCGAAAGAGAAGACGCAACATCGTAACAGGACCCCAACTTCTGGTACTTCGGTAAGAGAAGTCTTTGGATTGTGATTTTTTTGAGGCTGCGCAACCCAGAGCCAGTCTGCGACAGCACTCTATATGTGTCCCTACTGCTGGGATTGAGGGATTGTTATCTCTCTCGCCTTCAGATACGGAGGTGTATAATTGAGGGCGTGCGGGTAGGTGCCATCGCCCCTGGATGGGGGAGCCGGAAGTGATCGCTGTTCTAGAATGCCATTCAGTCACGTGGAACCTCGTTTTTNGCTCAGCCTAAAAAGGCAAAAGGCTTTTAGACGGGGACGATGAACAGCATGCGGCTTGAGTAAACAGCCAACCTTCTGGGACATCCTATCCATTCCTTTCTCACCCCCTCAGTCCTCAAAGTAGTTATTACTTTTCCGCCTATCCTTATAATCTTCTATTCGACCCACAATAGAGTCTTGACTACTACTTTATAACCCCTGGTTGCCCACGTATCCCTCGTAACCAATACGAGCCATGGCTGCCACCCCGGAGTCGCTGGAGATAGTGAGTTGACGCGTCCTTCAAGTTTTCAGAGAATTGCTAATGTTTATCGTTGCAGATATTCCAAAAAGTAGAGCAGGAAAGTGAGAAGCGCGCAGCAGACGAGAAACTGGGCAAGCAAAGACCAGAGGATGTAGAGCTTATGTCGTCTGATACCTTGCGAGAGGCTAAACAGCGCCGTCGAGGCAGCATCTCTATTACCCGGTTTGGACAGGTATGTACCCAAAAAGACTGTCCTAAGTTTGTATTCTCATCTCATTTCTACGGTAGCTTTCCGACGATACCCTCCAAAAAACCAACTCTGGATTAACGACACCTGTTAGGGTGACCACTCTAGCATCACAATCAGCATTCTACCAGTCCACGGTCAAGGTGGGTACCAATATCAATGCCATTTTCCTTGGCAACACCTTGTGACGAGTTTATACAACCCCTATGGCCATCTAGAACGGGAGTGTACATTCGCTGTTGTCGCGCGCTTCTGATCTATCCGCAGACGCACACGATGAAGACCACCACCATGTCACACAGGTGCAACAGATTGCTGGAAAACAGACATTGTCCAAGGCTGTAGGAAGCTTACTCCCCCGAAGACTCAGTCGCGCGACACATCATCCCCAAGTCATTCCATCTACTCCAGGCAGCATGATCGTAGGAATATCTGTGGAAGAGGCTACCCATGAAGGCCCCGAAGATGACATTCCTGTCCCTGCTATGGTCCATACTGGTTTACGGCCAAAGGCATCGCGGCAGAGCTTGCGAGAGTCGGTTGAAGAGACCTCGACTGGTTGGAAGTCAATGGCCAAAAGTTTCACCAAGAAATTCCGTCGGAAAAGCAAGCCAGAGCTTGCGGATTCCAATCTGTAAATCCCCCNTCCCTCCATCATTTGCGTCGCCCAAACCCCGTTTCACTCCCTTTTGTCCCGTTCGTTGTGTATCTAGGAATCTCTCGTCCCCTTGGTATCTTTTCTCCCCATTGGCCAGGTTGTCGTCTCTGTCGTATCTTTTGTTGATTACTCGCTCCTATTTTATTGACCTCTCCGTCTCCCCATATATCGTGCTCATACTTTTGCTTCGTCGTTGCCTTGCTCCCATCCTCGTCGATCCTTTTATTGCCCAACTCTACATCCATCGTATCCCATCTGCACATATTAAACGTCGTCTTTTTGTTTAGGGCTATTCGGTTTCGTTTGGTCTGAGAGTACTAATTCACGGCAAGACAATTATGGAAGGTTAAAGCGACACCACGTCAACGCAGAGTTTCATGGCCTTCGCTGCTTCTTGTCCCAGCGTCAAGAAATGGAGACTTCGGCAGGCTTACACAATAGTGAAGAAGCGCCCAGGGGGTTCGGACTCTTGACAAAAAGGTCCGTCTCACGCGTCTGATCTTTTAGGTCATTGCCCTCATATAAGAGGTAAGGTCCAGTCCAGTTTATAAAAGGACTTGGGGATCTCAGTAGCTTCTTGGATATCCCTCATCCAACCTTTTCCCTTCTTCCTCCGCTCAACGTCCCACGTTCTTTCCGTTGTATACTCACACATCTCCCACATGAACTATCCAAATCACCGGTTCGGAAGCACCCACAGGAACGTAGATAAGTACCACCGTGCCAGCATTCCTGCGAGTCTTCCACAAGACATCGACGAAGATAGCCTGTTGGATTTTGAGATGGCTCTGAACGGTTCCCGCCAGGCATGTTCTCCTCCCTTCCTGCTATGTGCTACAAAACGTGTTTACTGACCGGTGCGATGCACTGCAGATCATAGGCCATCATTTACCCTTCGAAGTGGCTGATTGTGATGATGAGAACCGTGTTCTCATCAAGACCACCGGTCCTCCGACTCGCAGGTCGACGTCCTTATTGCTGAATGCCCATCCTCCGACGCCACCACGGCCGAAGAAACGGGCACAAACAGCACCGATACCGGCTCCAAGCAGGAATTGGATCGACGTGATCGATAGAACAACGTTGGATTTCGCGTTTGATTGTTCGTGTCTAGAGATTTTGGACGATGGACTTCTTACATCGCCTGTCGACTCCTTCATGGATGACTGCTGGTTGCGAGCAGTGTCAGATCCCCATCGGCCGCGCCCGACCCGCCGACGACAGAGTGCAAGCTGGTTGGAGGAATTAGCTGAAGAACCAGAAGCGGATGTGTTCTCGGATGAGTCTTGGAGCGGTAGTGAAGACGAGGAAGAGAGCCCCCAGACTCCTGTACAGAAGTTCCATCCACTTATTTCCCCYGTCGACGAGAAGGATAGCGTCGTCGATGTCTCGGACATCTACGCTGTACGTTGCAGTTCATTCGTATCTTGTCATTTACCCGCACTCAGTTCTAATTTGACATTCCGCAGGCGTTGAACAAGAGGATAGTCTACGTTGACCATCTCCTCGATACCATTGATGATCAGGCGGACCGCGCGTCGTTCGTGGACTTTGATCCATCCCCGTTCTCTACTCCGTTCATGTCGAATCCTTCCGACGGTGTGAACTACTTCCCCATACCTGCAAAGTTTCAGTTCCCAGCTCCAGCGTCGAAACGCAGACGTACCATGTCCTCGAGGATACGGGCTATGCTTCCCAGGCTTCGGGCCGCATGTTGATGAATATGTATGATAGTTGCCCCTCCTGTGTGGGCGAATTGTCTGCTCTGTCTGACCCTAGGCTTGTCCATCTGGAGCAGAGTGCAGCGTCGGTATTAGAATTCAGCCGCATCATCTCCTTGAATGGRCTCGTATATCGGACACTCTATCTCCTTTTCCTTTCTCCAGATTGCTTTCATCTCAGTTTTCGATTGTTGTTGCTGTTGTACTGGTACTACTGTCACTCATCTCCTGCTTCTCGCTCCACACGACCCTGTAGTACCTGCTTGTACAAAATTACGATTAAGCCACGAAATCTACCTCTGATGCCACTACGATCAGAATTTTTATATGAGGGAACTCTTGAGTCCAACACCTGCGGAAATGAATCGGGGATTCCGGTTGGTTTCTTCCTGACGAAGCTGACCGTTGGCACCCTCCTACGAAGTTTCAGTAGTCTGCTTGTGATTAGGAACCCGTGAAATGTCCGTTCTAAGGACTGCGTAGAATGTACTCTTTAGACATCCCCGAAGAGAACCTGCAGTTGATTAGGCACCGGAACTCACAGTGGAAGCAAGAATCACCTTGTGGCGTGTGTAAAGATCTAGTGTTGTTATATAAGACAGGCAGCACTCATCTAGAATCTATGGAATGCTAATCACAGTGGTTTTACCTTGTCATCCGCTTGCACTTATTCGCCGTCGTTCGCCCAATATCTTAAATACAAATTCTTGTCTCCTATGATCGCTGCATGATGGACGCCACATATTACGCGGGTCCTAATACGGATACTCGGGTCTACTTACTGGAGGAATAATCCGAACAAAGTTGTCCCTTCATCTGTTCCGCCATTGAACATGAGCCGATCCATCCCTCAGCGCCTCCTATGACCCTCTAGAAACCTACCACAAGCCTTCTTGGCCTCCGTCGCTCTTCCGGATGACTTCAAAAGGCTTAAACTCCAAAGGAAAAGCCAAAGCGTCTGAACCTATCCATGTCTTCAAAAAGCCTCCACTGTGTAATGTCCGCCTTGCCATTGGGAGAAAATACTGCAGATGGTATCTCATCATAGCAAAGGATTACCCATGGCTTTCAAAACGCGAGATAACGCGCTTGGACGACCCGCGGCGGCCTGTCTGGGTGACCCATCGGGGTCAGCCGTGTTTTTGGTTCAATCCTAAGGCGGAAGATTGGGAGGGCCAAGATTTGCTGGAGTTTTTGCTGTCCATTTCTGGATATCAAGGGCAGGAGGAGATTGTGAAGGTAGTGGCGCATGACGGGGAAGGGGGGAAGGAGGTGGAACTTCGTGTACCGCTGAGCAAGATAGCCAATTATTGCGAGGGATGTAACCGGTGGGAGTCAATAGAAGATGGGACGGCTAGGTGGTCTCCTTACAGAGAAGGAGAACTTCCTGGTTATCTTTGTCCTGAGGTATACATTTTGGCTCTTAGGCTCTAAGGTTTGCTCACCGTCTGTCCCAGTGCTTTCAAACGAATCGGATTGGCTCTGGTTTCGTGAGATTCATGCGTAGGAAATTCCAAAAACGATGAATGATAGATAGGTCTCACTTTGTTTTTCTGTATTACTTATTGGATTTCTATGCTACAGGTAACATAGAGGTTGTCCTTTGCTGCTTTCGTTATCGTTTACGCTTTGTCAATTCATGCTTTCTCACACTCAACCTGTTTTCCATGAGCACCTCGGTTTGTGGTTATACCCATGAGTCGAATTACCGGGTCCGAGAATAGAAGATCGTCGCTAAAGTTAGAAAGAAAACTGACTCGAGTTTGGCAGGAACCTGATTATACTTACCAAGCTACATTCTCTATAGCCACATGAACTTTTGAACCCTCCATGAACACTGACACAAACCGACAGGTCGAACGACTGCAAGCTGAACATTCTCTTCCTGCTGAGAGGATAGGGCAAGAAACCGAACCACCGTACAGCATCTACACCGGACGTGAGAAATGGGCGATTGTCATCATTGCGTCGTTTGCAGGGCTTTTCAGGTATGCCTCATTTCACTCGACAAAGGACTTTCTGATGATGAATCAAGTCCTTTAACGGCTAACATATATTTTCCTGCGATACCTACCCTAGTTTTGGCCTTTGACAAGACCACAGAATTGCTAAACTTAACCGTAAGTCTGGTAATCCTCAAAGATAGGTGTTACATTTTTACACGATGTATCGTATCGTAGGTCACGATGTACATGATCTTTCAAGGCCTTTGTATGTGCATGGTGCAAACGTTATGGGCTAAATTAACCCAAATTGTATCTTTTAAGCACCTATGGTTTTTGGGACACTCGCAGACACGATGGGCCGGAGATTGATATCTTGCATTTGTCTTATCATACTCTCTCTTTCTTGCGTCGGGTTAGCATTGCTTCCCACGTCGGCTTATAGCGGTCTGCTTGTGCTGCGATGTGTACAAGCGGCTGGATCTGCCAGTTCTATTTCGATAGGTTCGTCCCTTGATACAGGACTTCAAGGAAGTTCTCTGAACCCTCATACATACGGGTAGGTGCTGGTTTCATCGGAGATATATCCACTCCAGCAGAGCGGGCAGGATTCTTTGGTGTTTATAGTCTTTTCACCATGGTACGAGTCTTTTTCTCCCATACAACAGATATAAAATTAACTAGAAGCTTTTAGATTGGTCCATCTATAGGTCCGGTACTCGGTGGACTGCTCTCTGACCACCTAGGATGGCGGTGTGTGTCCACCGGTATCATTGAGTGTACATACTGTCTAACAGCCTTAGCTCGATCTTTTGGTTTATTTGTATTGGCTCAGCAATCATAACGATAATTGTATTCCTGTATTGAATTGTCTTTTTTCTATAAACAACATCGTTTACTAATTGATCTTGGTTCCAGGTTTCTTCCAGAGACACTACGATCGATTTGTGGCAACGGGAGTATTCATCCTGCTTCCATCTACCGGCCTATAATCCCACTCATTGGTCGTGATCGTGGGACAGAGCAGCTTCAAACCAAACGTCCCAAACCTGCAACATTTTTCCGCAACCCACTCCCCCTTCTTCTGGAACCGGATATTCTTCTTTTGCTCGTCTACAACGGAATCATCAACAGCGTGTATTATACCATTACTGCCTCCATGTCTACACTCTTTCAGAAGACATACTCCTTTCTTAACGAGACCACTATTGGGTTGAGTTCCTTGCCCTAGGAGGGGGCATGGCAGGCGGGAGTTACGCCACAGGAATAATCCTCAATTGGGAGTACAGGAAGTTCATGGTGAAGCAAGGAAAGCGGGACGACACAGAGAAAGATGAGACCGGAAGGCCGATTAACCTTCCAATTGAACAGGAAAGCAATCTAAAACATTGGCGTTCCTCGTTCCGTTTTTCTTACCGGGATTTCCGTTTAAAATTACTACTACAGGCTCGGATGCGCCTCATGCCTTTCGTCGTTGCAATTTTTGTGGCATCTTGCATCGGGTTTGGATGGTGCTTACAAGTAGGAGTGAATATCGCGGGACCTCTCGTGTTATGCGTACTTAGTAAGCTCATATTAAATCATGATTGTTTATGTGATTTTGAAGTACCACGATAGTTGGTGCATTCTATATGTTCGTCATGAACGCCACACAGACCCTCCTGGTTGATCTGGCGCCCTCACAGAGTTCATCTATTTCAGCATGTGTAAAGCGTCTATTTTCTATCATATCCCACATGCCCAGTACTCAGTATGGTCATTATAGAATAACCTCCTGAGATGCACTCTCGGAGCAGCAGCAGTGGCACTCATCGATCCAATCATCAATAGAGTGGGTGTTGGTTGGGCTTATGTTATTCTCGGAGGGTTATGTGTTGCTCTATCACCTATATTGTACGTGAGTGTGAAGATTGGTCCGATTTGTAGAGAGAAGCGATGGAAGAGAGCTCTTGCATAAAATAAGTCAAGCAAAAAAGCGAGAATAAACGAGTCAAAAAATACTAGTATATGTACACTTCGAATAGTCGTTCCATACTTACATTGTCCTCTTCTGGTTTCCGTACTATGGTCATTGAGGTGGGATCACTCCTCACGTCTGTGTAACTACCTCGTGTTACAAGAAGTGGGAGAGTTCACCACGCGCACTCCGGTCCAATGACATTCTTCTCAGCCTTCATCCAGGACCAGGACCGTCATTGTCATCCTGCTGCCGAAGCTTTCGCAATGGGAAGAAAACGTGTCTACATAACCTTCTCTATTTGGCTCATCCTCCCGTCTTCTGCTTAGGCTTCTTATGGTCACTTGTACCTTGCTGGGGCAGTGATGCAACGGTACAGCACAGATCTTGACAGTGGTCATTGCTATTGATGAAAACATGGATTTACAACACCTACAATTGGCAACCAGCATCTATTTGAGTCTGGGTCTTACTTAAAAATGGACTATCCTCCCTTCATCCATGAGGGAAATGCTCTCGTGGGCGGCAATCATAATCCATAACAGCAAAGATCTATGTAATGAGGAGGTTATACTGTATATGGTCATCCTCTCATATTCATTCCTAAGATGGTGCAAGCTACGGACCCTCCGGCACTGATTCCTGCTCTGCGCGTTCATTTCAATACGATCCGACCATACACAATGAGTGGATGGAACTTACTTCAGCCTACTCTCTGGAGGCCTTATATTGGCCAGAACAGCTTGGTCTCCATTTCAACTTACCTTCTCTGCCCTTCCCCTCCCTCTCAAGATGAAAAGCATTCGCGATCACATCTCAACCATCCTCGCAATTGTTTTCTCACTCACTGTCTACGATGCCGTTTTTAACGCGATGCTTTCGGGGGAAAGTATCAACCAACTAGTCTTCCGTATGAACAAGGCTCGCGAGATATCCTTGCTGATGGTGAGTCCAACAAGTCCCCTTCTCTTCGTACCATACCCAGGACATTCATCGTAACTAGCTTTGTGCTTTGTTCAGGTATACCTGCACCACATTCATCATGTATTACTGAAACCTCGACTCATTATTTTACCAGCGCCTACATGCAGAACAACATGATGTTAGAGAGTGCCATTAGCGCAGGAGCTCTACTTCTCACGAAGAACATTTGCACTATGTATGATGGACTAAACAGTGATACCTTCCAGGTGCGCCTCAGTTGACCAAATCCTCTCCATGATGAGGTGCTCAAATTTCCTCGTGCCTATAGGAACGCGTAGCCTCGGTCGGAATCCCTACATTTACCATGTTAATCGCTCTTCCCCGTCTCTCCGTGACGATGCTACTCGTAGTGGAGATGATGAGAGAAAACTTCAAAATCGGCTCTATCTTGTTGACTGTTGCTTTTATCCCCGTTCTTCTCGACGTTGTTTGTGAGTTGAGTTTTAGGAGAAGGACAGTGATCCTTGATGTCGAACACGGCTTTCGAGCTACACTCCCATCTTATCCACCACAAGCTCATCTTCGAATTGACCCGCGCAGAGCGTCGCTCATGTACCGAAACGATTCTTACCCAACGGACAGAATCTTACCGAATTGATAGGGATACATGGTTGTTCAGGATAATGGGATTGTATCGAGAATATTTGTTCTTCCTGTTAGAATGCATTTTCTATTCTACCCACTCGTATGCTCAGTGCAAGTTTCTTCAAGAGTTCAAAGGAATAGTAAATTCTCAGGTTTGAGTGTATCTATTCGTGCTAACAGATGTAGATGCGTACGGTCTCTGCACATCTCATTTATCCATCCAGTTGTAATATGTCGTCGACTCCTTCATCCGTGAGGAGTACACGTTCGTATGCATGCTAAGATCGGCGATAGCTCGCATATGTTTAGTGGGCTCGAGGCTTTGCTCTTGATTAGGCGTAAGTATTCATGTACCGTTGTACGCTCCGTGCCGCAGGCTACAGCCAATGCGCGATTTGGGGTTACCAACACCACATTGACTATCGGAACCCCGGATTTTGCTGACAGTAGGGTCGTGTATTTATTCATGAACTATAACATGGTGCAGTCACCGTTATGAGAGATATACAGTGAATCTGTATAGACTGGGTTATAGTTCGTTGAAGAAAAATTTGCCACATCTTACGCTCTCGAGCTATATATAGGCTAACCTGAAGCTAAATGAATAATGCGTTTTACAGTTTCAACTTTCGACAGTTCGATGTGGTCAAAAAGAACAATAGGGTATCACGAACAGAGGCACCATCCAGTTTCCATCTCGAGCAGGCCAGACTGTAACAGTCTGGGCGCTTGCTGACAAATCAGGCGTCGGCATCACCGCCATCGATCTCCCAATTCATCTTTCTTTCCAACCACCACAATGTCCATCACAAAAGTCCACGCTCGCCAGGTATCCAAAGCATCAGTATATCACTCACTTCTAGCTAGTGCTAATCAGACGCGACAATTGTTATTAGATCTTTGACTCTCGCGGTAACCCTACCGTCGAGGTCGATCTTCATACCGCAAAAGGTGTGGACGCGTTTTTCATTGATAATATAGCCCTGATTCTGAAATGTCTACCTCTAAAAAGGCCGATTCCGTGCCGCTGTACCATCTGGAGCATCCACCGGAATTCATGAGGCTGTCGAGCTCCGCGATGGAGACAAGACTGCCTACGTTGGAAAAGGTACGCCACATTATCCAGATCGCGTTCGATTTTTCATTTTTATTTTATTAGGTGTCAGCAAGGCCGTTGCCAACGTAAACGACATCATTKCCCCTGAACTCATCAAGNCTGGCATCCCCGTCACTTCTCAGAAGGAGATCGACGACTTCCTCATCAAGCTCGATGGCACACCCAACAAGGGAAAACTTGGTGCTAACGCCATCCTTGGTGTATCCATCGCTGTAGCTGAGGCTGCTGCTGCTGAGAAGGGTGTCCCTCTCTACCAGCACCTTGCTGATCTCGCTGGTGTTAAGCCTCCTTTCGTTTTGCCGTGCCCTGCTTTCAACGTCATCAACGGTGGTTCGCATGCCGGTAACAAGCTCGCATTCCAGGAGTTCATGCTCTTACCCACTGGTGCTACCTCCTTCACTGAGGCAATGAAGATTGGTACCGAGACTTACCATACCTTGAAGAAGGTCATCAGCGCCAAGTACGGTATCGATGGTGCGTCCGCAAATGATTCTGTCATTTGCATTTTCATGGTATCCTAACCTTTCACCGCAGCTGTCAATGTTGGTGATGAGGGAGGATTTGCACCCAACGTTTCTGGTGCTGAGGAATCCCTTGAGTTGCTTTCCGAGGCCATCAAGAAGGCTGGATACGAGGGCAAGATCAAGATCGCTCTCGACGTTGCTTCTTCCGAGTTTTACAAGGAGGGCAAATACGATTTGGACTTCAAGAACCCCAACTCGGACCCCTCCAAGTGGATCTCTGGTGTCGAGCTCGCAGATCTGTACTTGAGCTACGTGGAGAAGTACCCCATCGTGTCCATTGAGGACCCCTTCGACCAGGATGACTGGGAGGCTTGGACCCACTTCACCGCCAAGAGCGGCATCCAGATCGTCGGTGATGATTTGACGGTCACCAACCCCTTGAGGATCAAGACTGCTATTGAGAAGAAGGCTTGCAATGGTCTCCTCCTCAAAGTATGGCATAAATTCCCTAGCTTTGCTACGTTAGGCTAACATATTCGGTGTTCTTTTAGGTCAACCAGATCGGTACTATCTCTGAATCTATCCAAGCGTGGGTTGCCTTTTTATTCTACTGATTTACTCTCTCTGACGCGTCCATGACTATGTAGTGCCCAGCTATCTCAATCTGATGGATGGGGTGTCATGATCTCTCACCGTTCTGGTGAGACCGAGAACACCATCATCGCTGACCTCGCTGTCGCCCTTGGTGTCGGCCAGATCAAGACTGGTGCTCCCGCCCGTAGTGAACGTGTGGCCAAGTACAACACTCTCCTCCGTATTGAGTGAGTTTCTGCCTATATCTCCTGTCTTGTTCACAAATACTCACCGTGTCTGCTTTTNCAGGGAGGAGCTCAGTGGCAGCGGTGCCACTTTTGCTGGAGCGAAGGGATTGTCCGCTGGACTCACCGCTCCTGAGCTCATCCGCAAGTAAAGTGCCTGGCTCGCCCTTGCATTGTAAAAAAGAAGAGAAAGAGGAAAAAATGGACGATTGTAATCTGTTGTTGTGTTTTTCTGCTGTGATCATACTCCCTACCTAGACTTTGGCGGCTTTCTGTGCTGACTGACCCCATGTATACTGACGAATCAATAAATCAAACTGTACGAGTTTTCACTATCAGCCATTTTTGTGATTTTCATCAGAATACAATATGTGGCGCTGTGGTGCTGTCCGCCACGTCGACCTAGACCGGTCCGGATCGCTGACGGTGAACCGAGAGATTTCTGGCATAGCACTTTTGTACTTGTACTAGAACCACCATCGTCTCTAGCCCCCGCTTCACAACTCGCCTCTCACTCTAATACTTAACCTTCGCTTTTGCTGCTGGCAGCTTCTCAAATACCTCTAACACGATGATATCCCGTTTCGCAAAGACGTTCGTAGGAGTGATACTTGCTCTCGTGCGTCTCCAAACGTCTCCTCCAGTGGAACCCTGTCATAACATGCAAGAGGATCTCTCCAGCTTGTTTTGACTACACTTGCTCTAATACATCCACCTTCGCGGTCGTATATCGATCCTTGGACTGGGGATCTGTTCGGTGAGGGTGGTGTGGAAGAGCATTATAATAGATTACCGCAGGTATTTGGGAATGGTTGGAGTGGGACTGAGAATAGGAAGAAGGTCTCTGAAGGAGGGGTTATCATGCCGAAGTTGGGGAATGCTACTGCCAAGTATGTTCCTCCATTGACTAGGAGACCTGCAATTGACCGGAGCTTTAGAGCTGCATTAGGGAGAGCAACGTGGAAGTTATTGTAAGTATCTACGTTTACCCATCTCGGAATCCGAGTGACACTCAAGGTTGCTACGTAGACATACAGTGACATTGAGATACCCCGAGGTATTGACACAATCCCTGTTGCTGTCCACTTCTACGTGCTGAAATTTCGGATCAGAATCCTACCCAGGATGAGAGAGACGCGTTGGAAGCATATTTCCATTTGACGTCGAGAGTATACCCTTGTGGAGAGTGTGCTGAAGAGTTCCAGGGTCTTTTGAAGAAGTTTCCTCCGCAGGTGCGTTATATGATTCTAACTCTGAAACTCTCAAGTTTGACCATCGTTCGTTTTGGTATAGACATCTTCACGAAGGGCAGCAGCATTATGGTAGTCCTTCCTTTTCGTATGTATGCTGGGCTTCTCAAACCTCTTTCTCAAGGTTATGCTCTCTGCACAACCAAGTCAATATCCGACTTCATAAGCCCGAATTCGACTGCGCGAACCTGGACTCAGAATACGACTGTGGGTGCGGAGACGACCCCCTTTCTTCTACGACAGCAACACCACAGAGAGCTGAAAAGTTTGACGATGATCCAATGGATTTGGAGCGAGATCCTAGTAAAGATGAGTTCACTGGTGCGAAGTTGATTGAAGGGAGAAGAGTTTCATAAGAAGGATCTGAGAAGGATCATATTTATTACTGGGATGTGTAGCTACTTGGAATAATTTTAATAAGAGTGGATTGTATCAATAATAACTTTTTGGGGGTACTGTGGGTGGATAGCAAGTCGGACACGCCACACGTAAAGTTCTGTAGCGCGGAACTTCGGACCGCAACCTCTGTTCTTCCATACATTGAGGATGCTAAACTTGGTATATCTCCGGTCTCTATTCATGCTGCTTTAGTTTGATAGCCATCTAAGGTGACTTGTGCTCGTTTCTTGAGCGGAAGGTTCCTGCCATTACACAATCCTTGGGCTTTCATTTCGAACAAATCCTTACGACCACCACAACATCGTCTTCCCCCGCCTTTTTTGCGGTTAAAGATGACACAAATGCCTTATTCAACGATATCAACAGCGACGACAGATGATCTTGAGACGTATTCAAATAAAGGTATGCTTCAATACTTCATTGCCATCCATAAGTCTGATTCTTTGTGGTCTAGACGATATTAAAGTTATCGAACGTTTCTTCGACCTCCCTTTGGACTATTCTAACCCTGACGGCGAAACAATACGTGTTTTTGCCCGAAACCTGATCCCCAAGGATAAGGCCAAGACGAAGGAGGAAGAAGAGAAGTTGCCTTACGGTAAACTCCAACGATGTTGTAGAGATAATCACTAATTTATGGTCGCTAGTGGTCTACTTACAAGGTACAACACCCTCTTACTTACTTATAGTTTCCTTGTTGAGTTGATATCACCTATCATAGGCGGTCCTGGATTCGAAGTGCCTCTCCAGGGTAGCTCGGGGTTTGCAGCAGAGGTGTGTTTCTAAACTATTATTGACGGCACTATCTATAACACCATTGGAGTAGATCCATAGTAAGGGATACCAGGTGAGCCTCCTCAACGACATTATCTTCTCGAGTATACTGATGTTTATCTGTCTACAGACTCTTTGGCTCGACCAGCGTGGCACAGGCCTCAGTACACCCATATCCCNTTCCACTCTCCCTTCACATATAAGAACGGACAAGGAAATCGCAAAATATCTCAAACACTTTCGTGCTGACTCTATAGGTACGGACGATTTCTCTGCATATTCTTCGACGTGCTTTACTCAACTTTCTTGATACTCTAGTGAAAGATTGCGAAGCCATTCGCAAGATCCTCCTTTCGCAGAAGTCCGACCCAGTTGATCAAAAGTGGACACTCTTGGGACAGAGTTTCGGTGGATTTTGTGCCTTGACGTACTTGTCATTCTACCGGAAGGGCTGAAGGAGGTATTCATTACTGGAGGATTGGCACCTGTGGCACTGGATGAACCAGAGCAGACATATTGGTATGCCGTGGGTGAGTATCTATAAACATTAAACTTGGGATCGCCTTATTTTTTCTCTTAGAGAAGGTGATCAAGAGGAATGAGGCGTACTATGCGAAGTACCCCCAGGACGTGAAACGTGTTTGCACTCGTCTTTCCCATACTTTTCATGGTTAAAAATGACTTGATTCCACAGGTCAGGGAAATTCTTTCTTTCTTGAACACCAATGAAGTTACACTCCCCAACCGAGGTCGCTTGTCCCCGAGAAGGTTTCAGCAACTTGGCTTAGACTTTGGCATGAGTGGTATGCCTTCCAAAGAGATTTATGTGCTCAAAGATTTATACATTCCCAGGCGGCATCGATCGCGTACATCGTAAGCCGGTCCTCGGATAATTCTTCCAATTTGAGGCTTACCTTATGAGCAGAAATTGTCTTCCGCGCGTCTAATGATCTAGCGATATTCTCCAAACTATCCTACAAAACTCTCCAACTCATTGAGCATACCGAAGGTTTCGACGGAAACCCCATTTACGCAATCCTACATGAGCCGATCTATTGTCAAGGGTCTGTTCTCCCCCCTCACTGCTAACACAGCATCTGAGAGCATCCTAGAAAAGCACACAGATGGGCGGCATCCCGAGTCATTGATTCTTATCCTCACCTGTTCTCCTGGGCAGACCTGAAGGACTCTGTTGATGAGAAACCCGTCTACTTTACAGGAGAAATGGTAGAGTTCTGCCATCGTTGTGGTAATGTTTATTCATTCATTACCCACCCACCAGATTTTCCCAGAGATGTTTGATGACTTCGCCAATCTCCGAGCTTTGAAGGGTGCCGCTGAGATTCTCGCAGAAGACGATTCTTGGGGSCCCTGTATGATTTGGAACAACTGAAGAGAAACGAGGTCAAAGTTTCTGCCGTAACGTACGTCTTTGTTCACGTGGGTATTCTTGAAGCCTCATTCGGTTTGACTTCACATGCCAGATACTATGACGATATGTACGTTCCGTTCGAACTGGCGCAGCAGACTGCAGCTTTAGTCAGGAACACGGAACAGTATATCACGAACCAACTCGTTCATAGTGGACTACGGATGGATCCGAAAGATGTAGTGGGGAAATTGTTCACAATATCCAAGAGGGAGTACGATTAACTCTCGTCGAGGCTGGTTATGTTATTCAGAAGTTCACACAAAACAAATGGAGTCCTATTTGATACTAAATATGAAATAGTTCGGGTGGATAAGATCACTCGCCGAATACCAGCTGAGCTAGTTAAGGCGCATTGTGTTCTGCTTGCTGGTGCCATGACACGTAGTTTCCTCAGTCCTGGGCTTACTGTCAAGCTACTAACCAGAAACTAGCTTCAGGTTACTATTTTGTCTCAATGATCCACCTCATCTGTTTTCCAATTTTAAGGGCGTTCAGCACACACACACCACTATATACCTGGGAAGCAAGATTTGACGGTTGTATATTTTGGCGTAGAGATTTTCAAGGAGGGGAATCATTTTGCGAAATGGCAGCATGTTAAGTTGGTTTAGTGTAAGTTCACCTTGGATTTAACCACGGACAAGCAAGATACAATGCGAAAGGTAACCATGGAGAATACCAAAATCCTCATGCCTGATTAGATCTAGTGCTCCCCGTGGAACCGGACTCCTCCATTTATTGACCTCGGGGCCTCGTAGAATAGTAGCACCCGCTTTCATGAAATATTCCTCTTCATCTTTCCCCTCCTGCATCGTGAATTGGGTAGCTACGATCAATTCCTTGCTTTTCAATATCAAATCAAGCGTTGGCTGCCAATGTATCTTCTCCTGCTCAGTGAAGCCGGAGTTCAGCATGACGAAGATATCAGGAGGAGACTCTCTGGCCACTTTGGTGTCGTGGTAGAAATGGAAGTCTCTGTACTCTGCACGCTTGCGACCGTGAGCCCTACATTCATCGCACGCTAAGTTTCCAACAGCTGGAAATAGATCGTAGACGCCATTTCGGAGACGGGGTCCAAAGTAATGGACATCGAGCTGCTGGAGGGATGGGAGGAAATGGAGGAGTTCTTCCATAGATTCGCGACAGGACATCTCAGGACCTCCTGCTCCCAATATGTGTACTGATAAGTGACTCTTCGTCATCAATTCCGGGACTTCTTCCAGCGCCGAAAGAATGGTCAAAGCGACGGAAGCTGCTTCGGATGCCTGCAGACGAATACCATACTCTGCGTTCAGACACGCTTTGAACTCTTCCCTCAGCTGGCTGACACGCTCTTCAAAACCAGGAACGATAGCATGGTATTCTTCCCACCCGGAGAGCCTAGCCAGATCTATCTGAGTTGCTTGAGGGGATCGCGTACTGATCTGTAGCTTGGAGAATGTTATATTGGCTCTTGCATGCGCGGCGCAGATGTATTCGTAAGCCGATATCTTGACGAGACGGGAACACTCTGTTTCATTGGTGTTGTGCTTCACCGGGTCAGCCAATCGACACTCGTTAGAGCACCACCATGCCAAATGACAACGGTCACATTGAAATGGCATGGCTATGTAACGACCCTCGTCCCACGGTGTCTTCAGGCAGCTTGAGCATTTGATTTGATTCCTAGTATCTGAGAGTGAGCTATAATTATATCGAAAACACAAATAACATACGGGATCATATTTGCCACGAACAGGTGAGTTTTCATGAGGCGTTCACGCAAAAGCATCTATTGAAGGGCATCAGTACACATTACACGAATCTGGAAGTCTCCCTTACGGTCATATATTGCCGCTCAGGGCGGGATATTTTTTTAGCTGAGGCTGCTTGACGAATCTCTTTATTGACCGATTTCCAGACGCGACAGGCTGATTTATGGTCTGAACTTATCCAGTCCTTCTCCTGGCATTCTTTGCNTATATTATCCCTTAGAATTTGGAAGACATGTTAAAGATGAGTGATACGTACTGCAATACCAAGCTCTTTGACAACCACCACATCGACTCAGTGGCTTGTCAGAAGACGGCGGTGGCGCGTAACAGTGACTGCATAAACGGCCAACTGCTGCGAGGATCAAAGGAGTGCCAATCAAGGCTGCGGCAGGGAGCTTTCTAATTATACTGGGGGTACGAGACATGGTGGTACGTGGGCGACAATCGATGCTTCCTTCGAACTTCGAAGACCTTTGAATTTAACTCAACCGTCACGTGTGGCTTTGACGTTGACTTTGAGACTTAGTTTGCTTTAGTGTTGTGTAAATAAGTCCCGACAGGGTTTATTACCGGTAATATACATACCCCCTCTGGAAGGGNTGGTAAATTACCGTTACATACCACACGTGACCTARAAACGTGACCAAATGTCATCGAAATCCAAAAAAAACTCTCCCGGCCCTTGCCCACATTCAACGTCGCACAGTGGGAGTAACTTGAAGGGGAGGTTGTGAATACATAAAGTAACGACACTGGGCATGGGTAGACTCAAGAATTCAATCGTTTTAGCAAACATTGAAGTAGTCAGAAACATCCCTGTCTACTTATGGAAATTTTGAGTGAAATGATAAATGATTTTTTATGGGGTGTCGGAATGTGCGATTCCTGAAACACCCATGTATGGGGGTGAAATCGAAAAATCTGTCTTTCCAATGACTGAACTACTTCATGCAGTGGTCTAATTATTGGTCTATAAACCTTGACTCCGACCGAGGCAACCTCGAAGGTAAATTTAACAGCTTACATCATCGTTCCGCTCGGCCAAAACTGGTGCCGATAGCGCCACTGCGCCAGTCTGAGCGCTGTTACATGTGTGACAG
>LBLO01000526.1:0-22692 GCA_004354395.1 Chondrostereum purpureum | reverse complement strand
TGAATACTTTCGCTACCTGCACAAGGACCCCAAAACTCCCTCTAAGCTTGCTGAGTACTTCTGGAGATACTCTAAAGCTGGCCCTGAAGAGCGTGGAGAGGACACGAGCGTTAAGAGACTGAACGAGACAGACGAAACAGAGGGGGAAATTGCCCGGAACTGTCGTCAAAAGCTGAGTATCGCTGACAGCGCCGTCCCTATCTTCCAGTTCTCCGTCTATAACCGCACGACCGATAAGACTTCGCACTGGTATGGTAGTAGGGATACTCTGACGAGGCCCCACCTGTCCTCTGTTGGCAGATGTACTCGTGTCTTCCATGTTTGGGATGGAGGAGATACCGTTGCTCTTTTGAAGGATACTTGGAAGGTTGCAAACATGGAGGAGGAGGGTGTACTCTACGAGCTCATGCACAGTAAGAACGTCCGTAACATCCCCCGAGTTGCTGCTGCTGGCTGTGTCCCTGGCGACTACTCAACCACGCAAACCTTGCGCCTTGCCACCCACCATAAACTCTTGGAGAGCGAATCCCGCCTTCGAGTCCACCAGCATTATCGTCTGCTTCTTCTAGACATAGGCAAGCAGCTTACTTCGTTTGACGACATCAAGGATGTGGTGGCTGCGATGAAAGATGCTCTAGAAGGTAGTGCACTCGTTACATTATGTTGTTGTTGGTGCTAGCGCTAAACCCTTATCGCAGCAAGTTGGGATGCATGGTCCAAAGTTGGGATACTACATCGTGACATCAGCGTGGGGAACATCATGTTCAAGTCCAACAACCGAGGGATGTTGATTGACTGGGATCTCTCCAAACAGYATYTCAAATCAACAGAYGGAAATGAGGAAAACCAGTGCGCTGTAGAACGAACAGTGAGYCAGATTGCTCTCAGAAGTTTGGGTTTCTTTTATTCACGATCTTTTTAGGGCACCTGGCAGTTTCTGTCAGGCAGACTTCTCCGGGGCCGAACAGCAAAACAAGAGCTGCCTGACGACCTCGAGTCATTCCTCCATGTTCTCACTTGGGTGATTCTGTGCTACACAAAAAATGAGTTTTCAGCCAATCGACTCAAAGCGATACTTCATAGTTATTTCGGTTCTCCGAACATGTATAAGGAGGCTGCTCTTCAGGGACAAGGTTTAGATATCGAGGGCATGCCAAGTGGCCCTCTCCTGCGTCTTTTCCGAGACCTGCACAAGGTCTTGGGTGTTCGCTATGCCAATCCACTCTGCAAGGAAGACCTGGAGGTGGCTGAGAAGCTCAAGGTAAAGGTCGAGGAGGAGAAGGAAAAGATCRAGAAGGTCAAGGAGAATGTCAAAGAGGCGGAGGAGACGGYCAAGGAGGCGGAGGAGACGGCCAAGGAGGCGGAGGAGACGGTCAAGGAGGCGGAGGAGAAGATCGAGAAGGTCAAGGAGGAGGTCAAGGAGACGGAGGAGGCGGCCAAGAAGCTGGAGGAGGAATTGCAGACCTTTGACGCTGAGTGCCCCAAAGAGCAAACGAGTGTGGACGAACGTCTGAAGACGGCTGAGCGCGACCGATTGGGCGACCGATTGGTCCATCTCCGCGAACGATTGGCCGATTACCGCGAACGATTGCCCGAAAACCGCAAACGATTGGCCGAAAACCTCAAACGATTGGCCGAAAACCTCAAACGATTGGCCGAAAACCGCAAACGATTGGCCGAAAACCGCATGCATTTGGGCATTCTCTATGGCAGCTCTGCCCACGTGGCATTGGAAAACAACCTGGCTTATATACAGGAGCAGCGGAGGGGACAGCTAAAGTCTTCAGAGTGGATGATTGCACGGTTTTCTCAGGCTCTGGCGGAACCGGATTGGCAACCGCAGCCTTGTCACCCCAACATATGTATACCTTCCATCCAAAAGGACCCTCGTCAGCGTAAGCAACCGGTTGACCACAGCGAGCTCTCTAACAAGCGCCAGAAGAGACACTGACGCTCCCTTGCGGGCATTCAAGAGTATGACGAAGCTGGCAATGGTAATGGCAATGATAGGGACTACAATTCATTTGAAGGCACAGATTCAGATAGTGGATCCACCGAAGGTGATGCCTATATAGGGTGTCGNACACCCAGTTTATCTGTTTTGAATTATGCAGCAATAAACATGCCAATCATTTTAGAGACTTTTATAATGTTTGATATCCCCTGATTTGTGCATAGATCCAAGGATGGTCTGTAACGATCTGTTGGGACACAGCTAATGTCCAAGGTCTGGAGGACCCATGCTATGCCTTGGGTAATAATCGAAGGCAGAGAGAAATCACTTGAACGCTCGAATCGAGCACCTTCATCTCAGTAGAAGTATTTTGAACTAACTTCATAGCAAGCTCGCGAATATAATAGTACCTGCAACGTGATTTGTCTTCATTTAGCTGGAAGGATGTGCCTCCCGCCATTATTCATTGAAGGCTCGCGTAGGGAACAATTTGAGAAGCCGTTTTGCCTATACAAAGGTGGCGTATTGGGTTTCAATAGGGATCTTCCTTTCTCTTATCTCCTCTCTTCTCTCTTTGCCGTCGATGACGGTCCTTCATCCTCCATGTTGCCATGGATGTCGAGGAGACTTGTCTCCCTCCTATTATATTGAAGTGTGCGGCCCTAGATCATCATGTAGTCGGTCTGCGGTCAGCGGAACGCGTCGTTAACATGCGAGACGCACTCGCGTCTTTGCCCCTGCTTTGCCCTAATCCTTTGGTTTGGCTCATGGTCATCAGTATCCAACAAGGCATGGAAGAACGACTGTTGTATTGTCTGCTCTTGCGGCCCGTCACTTCTCTCGTGAAATGGTCCCGACAATGTGAAATGGCGAGTCACCTGGAAACAACGTTCTCTATGCTCAGAGATTTCTCCGCTTCGCAATCGCTCCGTTGCAGCCGTTGCCNGGGGCGCATGTATAAGAAGGATCTACAGCTCTCAATGGACCCATACTTGTCCCATCATGCTTTTGTCTGTCTTTTCTGTTGGTGCTTTGGCACATCTCATCTCAAGAGCTTCTGCTCGCCCCGAATCCTACGCAGTCTGGGCTGCAGACTCTGCTATTGCACGTGGACAAGGCAATGGATACACCAACGGTGCACCAGACGTATCGTATGAACACGGGGAATTCTGGTGGGGACTTCAACTGCTGTACGAAACAACAGGGAATCAGTCATACTTCGATTATATCTTGGAGGGAGCGAGCGTGATAGTGGACGACAGTGGTGTTATCATCGACGACTACAAGTAGGTCTGGTTCCTTCTACTACGTAGCCTGTTGGTACTCAAGATCCACTAGGGTATCCGACTACAACCAGGATCCTGTGAGGTGATGACATGCCATAACTTCAACGTGACATCGTTTTTCTCACAAATGTTATTCTAGAACGGGGCCAGCATTGTTGTATCTGTACGAACAGACCGGGGAGGAAAAATGGAAGACCGCTGTAGACGTATACCGCCGCCAGATGAGTGAGCAGCCCNGAACAGGAGAAGGCCAATTCTGGCACAAGCAGATCTACTTCAACCAAGGTACTGGTTTCACATCAGTCACTTCGGAGCGTGCTAACTGAGTTGTAGGATGGCTCGACGGAATCTACATGGGCGAAATTTTCTACGCCAAGTACACCTCTATGTTCAACGCTGACAATACCACAGCTTGGGGTCAGTACAGTCCATGAATTGCTGACTTTTGTGACATCTACTCACCTTCGACTTAGAGGACATCGTTCACCAATTTGAACTGATGTATAAGAACACATTGGTTGCTGATAGCGGTCTTTTATATCACGGATACGACTACTCTCACACTGCTGTCTGGGCAAACGAAGACCGTGGTCATTCTCCTGAGATCTGGGACCGCGCTGTGGGATGGTATGTGATGGCGCTTGTTGATATCTTGGAGATCATGCCCTCCGAGTACTCCTCCACCTTCCTCGCACAAATCCAACCCCTGGCTGAGTCCCTCCGCGATGCTGCTGATCCTGATGCTGGAGTTTGGTGGCTCGTGATGTCACAGCCGGGCAGAGAAGGAAACTACTTCGAGAGCAGTGGGAGTGTCATGTTCGTTTACGCCATGTTGAAGGGAATCAGGCTTGGCTATATCTCGGATAGCGATGGAAGTATCCTGGCAGCCGCAAAGAAAGCTTACCAGTACATGTTGGACAACTGGGTTGTGGAGAAAGCAGACGGGACTATGGACTGGCTAAACACTGTCTCAGTTGGTAGCTTGAACAGCAACGGAACCTTCGAAGTAAGCATATCTTTCTCATACAAACTATACCTGTATTGACCCTCTGGATCCAGTACTATATCGGTGTCGATACGAGGGTCAACGATCTAAAAGGACTCGCTGCCTTCGTTCTTGCGAGCGAAGAGTTCGAAAAACTCTGATAATTAGATATGATAGTTCTGTAATATCTGTCTTGCGGGAGAGCAATCCATTCTAGTTTATTGGGGTTGACAGTTGAGTGTTAAGTGGTGGTTGTTGCGCAGCTTCGGGAGTCGGTCCGCTCTCAGCATTGGTGACGTGATGTGGCACAACTGATCGGCCGGGTACGCGCTGATTCGGGATTTTTTTTGGAGCCCGCGATCTTCCCTCCGCCCAACAAGCACTAGACAGCTTGCTCCCTACAGCCTTTCATTTTGGTGTACAACTGCTATATAATGCGTTGCTAGCAAACTCTACAGCTACGACATAGATTCTCACCTGTACTCCATCACCACCTCAGTATGGAGGCTAAACCAGACGCGTTAGGGCCTCAGTCCAATATCCTCAGAGCACTAAAAGATCTTGCTTTCGGAAGTGTACATTTTAATCCCTTTTAAATTCAATGTAAATTTGCTAAGTCCTCTGTAAAAGATCGCAGGAATGGCTTCCAAAGTCCTAGAACATCCCTTTGATTTAACGAAAGTTCGATTGCAATCCCAAGTCCTTGATACTTCTGCACGCTTCTCCGGTCCTTTAGATTGTCTTAAACAAACATGGAAAGGAGAAGGCATCAAAGGGCTCTACCGGGTGAGTGTGCTACATACTCAGAGTTGTATAACAAGCTAACAGTCTTCAGGGTCTTCCAGCGCCAATAGTTGGCGCCATGGCTGAAAATGCCACGCTTTTTGTTGTCTATGGAGAACTACAAAATGTCATTCGGAAGGCTAAAAACAAACCTGGAAATGAGAAGCTTTCGCTGCCCGAACTCGCGTTAGCAGCTGCGGGAGCTGGAGGAGTGACCAGTTTTATATTGTGCGTAATTACCTGCTCTATACAAAGTGAACCCCTCCGTTAACTCATCCTATAGAACGCCGATCGAACTTGTAAAATGCAAAATGCAAGTGCAAATGCTCTCCACGAACCCCGCAACCCTCGCCAATCTTCCTGGACCCATAACTGTCTTTACGTCTGTGATTCGCACGACCGGTGTGCGAGGCCTCTGGTTGGGCCATACCGGTACGTTCATTCGTGAAACCGGGGGAGGTGCCGCCTGGTTTGGTACCAAAGAGTTCGTCGCCTCTCGTCTCCTTGAACGACACGTCGACCCGAAGGATACACAACTACGGCCATGGGAGTCGGCCTTCTCTGGTGCTTGTGCTGGTGCTGCATTCAATGTTGCATTGTTCCCCGCAGATACAGTCAAGAGTGCTATTCAAACAGAAGAAGAGCTTCGTGGGACACGAAGTGGGCCCAAGTCTACCTTCTTGGGAACTTTCAAGGCGATGTATAAGGCTAGAGGGATAAGAGGTTTATACGCTGGATGTGGCATCACTATCGCTAGATCAATACCCAGTAGTGCGTTGATATTCTTGATGTACGACGAGCTAAATAAATGGTTTGGATAAACACGATGGTAATGCAATAGTTCACATGATTGAATAGAGATTTTAGTGCGAGGATATTGCATAGAAGGGAGAAAGTCCGACGACTTCTGGAAAGACAGGTTAGATATCAAGAGGCGGTAGGTACATACACATTGCATAGGCGGGAAATTTGGGCACCTCTCATCTCAGCCGTTCATAGACGCGATGAGAGTCCCGGTGGTTTTTAGTTCGAACTGAGCATACGTTTAATGTACTATATGTATGTAGGTCAGTTGTTAAATGTTAAATCATGCAGTTCTGGCAAGTCGGTGGATAACAGGGACCTGGACTTACCAGGGGGATTCTCGATATGCGTTTTGATGGTCAAGCTATGACGCAGAGAATTATTACATGATTCCTACATACTCGTAGTTGCTAAACCCCATGGAAAGTCTACAGTGCACCTGCTCCAAGTATAATTTACTCGAGTGGCACTATGGCCCTCCATAGAATACTACTTGTCGTGCAGGCTAGTGTAGTCTAATGGGAGTTTGGATTATGTTTGCAGGGGAGACGCAGTCAAATGCAGTATTTTGGCATAAAATGTTGGAGGAAAACGCGATGGTGAAGTCGCTACCTCCTCCAAACCTCCTCACGGTGCTGATGCTTACATACACCGGGGAAGCCATTGATGCAGGGCCGAGCCGGCGCCAACAATGGTACATATGTGAGACTATCCCCAATTGCAACTTGAACCTGAACTCCGGTCTCTAGTATATAATGGATATACTCTTGTTTGGACTATACTCACAGCAACCATCACCCCAGCCTTATGTCTCCCAGATCCCCCTGCAGCGCTTGCTCTACGGAGTTTTCCTCTCCTTTACTGGGGCAATACGACGCCATCTTTCGTGCTTTTCGCCACGATCATTTCGACATGGTCAGATCTCTAGACGAAGAGCTCGAAGCCAATGCCACCAGGGATATCGATCGTTATACGAACGAAATTAACCGCCTCAAATCTCTTGCCCTTGATCTAGAGGTTGGGAGGGGGAAGCTCGAGAAAATAGCCATTTCACGTAAAACACTAATGGCTCCCGTTCGCCGTCTACCTACGGAGATCCTTTCCCTAATCTTCCCGTATTGCGGGGATCCTATAAACGATAACCTCACACGTCGATCCCTCTCAGTGTTTCCCATCAATACCAGCCAAGTCTGCAGACGATGGAGAAGCATTCTACTGAAAACGCCAGAGCTATGGGCACATATTTCCCTAGATCTTGATCATCTTTTCGTCGGCGACGATCCAGACTGGGAGAAAGAGTCTGTAGATCCCGAAGACGAGCATTACGATCTCGTATACGATACAGCCAGATTGTTCAAAATTTATGTAAAACGATCTAGAGGAGCCTTGTTGAACATCAGCATTTCATTCGGTGGCATTGGTGTTCTTCCGCTTCTTATCTGCAAAGTCCTCAAAACCTGTACCCTCCGTCTACGTAGTCTCTCCCTCACACTCATTCCGGAGTGCTTCCCCAATCATACCTCAATGGATTGGACGTTCGGTCTGGACGGAGCTCCCAATCTCGAAGAGCTCACCATATCCCTTCCTGACGACCTTGCCTGGGAAACTGCACTGTCAGCATCCTATTTGGAAAACTTTCCTCGTCTTTCGAATCTCCGTGTTCTGAACGACTTCGATTTTGAGTATGGAGATTCACTCACTAGTGAAACCGTCCGAAAGATGACGTCGGAAAAGCAAACGCTCTCTTCGCTTTTGTCTTTCCTGCGCAAATGCCCCAACATCTTGCAACTCGCAGTACTCTACCCTCTCCATGATGTAGATATTCCTCCCAACCGGTTTTCAGGATCAAAAATACAGCATTTGACTCTGGACATTCCCCGCGTTGGCAGAAATTTCCTTGACCATCTACAATGTCCCGAGCTGAAACACCTTACAATCGAGAAACTCGTGGGGGTCGATACGGGGGACAATGGAAGTCGTATTACATCTCGAAACGACTTTGGGCCCTCGGAGTGGCAAGAGTCTTACGACGCTTTGATTAAGATGTTTGATAGATCCGGGTCTTCTGCCCTCGAAGATCTCGTATTGGATTCCATCATCTTCCACCACCCCTTCATACCATCTCGTATATTCACACATAGCGTGTGTGATTTCACGAGATCCTTGACCTTATCTGGGATGAATTCCCAAAGCTTGGTCGCAGCAGTTGTCGCTCTCAACGGCCCAGGTGTTCCTCGTCTGCGGAATTTCACCATAGATGCGATGGATGAATACCCAGATTTCACCGATGCCCTCTGTGACATGATTTTCTCCAGGTCCTGCGTCCTGGAAACGGTATCATTTACATGGAACTCTTCTCCCAGAGATCGTCATTCCTACTTTATTCAAAGGTTAGATAAACTTCGGGCTTTGGGTGTTAAAGTTCACATTTCTCTTCGAGGTTAGTATGAGGAGAGAATAATTGGCTTACATTATATGTATGTATGTATTTATTACCTTTATTGCTAAAAGGAAGCATGTATGTACCACCAAACGCTGCGAAACGCAGAACAATTACATTTGCCACTTGAAATGAGCGCCACATCATTGAATGGTCGGGCCGGGCCCATTTTCGACCCCCGACTCAACCACGGGTCCAAGACTGACCCAAGTTGACCCACAACTCCCATCTTAGAGTCCCCGTCAATGTAAGTATTTCTTTTTGTAAGCATATCATGTACTGGGAGTATAATGTCTTGTTTTCATATCATAGTAACATGGCAGAATCACTCGCATGTAGCATGTGCGACTTCGCAACATTCTCATCTTCCCTTCTACCCAAATACGATGATATCTTCACCATCATCCGCCACAACTGTTACAATATGTCTCTTCAGGATGGCATAGAACAGCAAGCTTCCCACGACATTTTAGCTTACGACAGAGAAATTGAAAAGCTCAAACAGACTGTGTCTCAGCTAGAAAGAGACCGCAAGAAACTTCAGTTTATAACTGCTAGTCGCCAGACCCTTCTGGCGCCCATCCGTCGACTTCCCACGGAAATCCTTTTAACTGTGTTCTTGTATTGTGTTCCCGATGATACAACGACCAACGTCCTTACCGAGCTCTCGATTTCCATCTCTCCTGTGAACATCAGCCAGGTTTGCAAACAATGGAGAGGTGTTGCCCTATGCTCACCAAAGCTTTGGTCAGTCATTTCACTAGACTATGACCGCTTACGCGAGAACCATCCCGAGTTTGAATACTCAGAGGACTCGGATGATGATAACGAGGACACCTTCGGGATAAGTGAGGAGGCAATCGAGCGTTCGCAACAGGTGCTGCGCATCTACATAGATAGATCGGGGCAAAAGCCCATCTCACTCTTTGTATGTCAAGGACTCGTTGTGGATTTTCCAATGAGTGTGGGCAACACGCTGGAATCCTGCAACTATCGACTGGGTAGCCTAACTCTCGACATGGATCCCGATCTGGTCCGCTACCAATATGCTATATGGCCTATCATCTCTTTAAGCACTTTGACGCTCAATTACTCACCTGACGAATATAGTGTATCAATACCTGGAAAATATTTCCGCCATTTTCCTCGTTTGTCCACACTCGTTGTCACATACAACATTGATATCGGCTCGCCAGTGTCGCTACCTACAATCCGCCATCTATCATTAACGAACCAAAGACTTCAGACATTCCTTTCATTTCTTGCCAGCTGCCCAAATCTCACAACCCTGCAAGTGGAAGATATCTCAGAAATTTCTCTTAAGAATCCCGTACTTGGAGTAGTCACTTACAAAGACATTGAACAAGTGACCTTCGAGTCCTTGGAAACTGCTTGCAGTGTTCCCCCTCACGTCAACCTTCCCCATTTATCGTCGCTAACTCTTCGCAAGATCCGGGAAAGCAGGTTGACAGGAGGGCAAGAACAACTAGACCTTGTGACCCAAGTAATACTTGAAATGTTGCAGCGGTCAACGTGCTCCCTCGATTTCCTCCTGCTCGACGTAGTGAAATTCACCTCGCTGCAGCAGCTTCTGCGTCTCCTTGACTCCACCGCATGCCGTTCCCTACAGTCTCTATCTGTTGCCTTTTGCGGTGATCCCACAATGTTCATCGATGCCCTTTCAACGGAAGGAATACTTCCACACCTTCATAGTCTCAGCCTTAACTGGAGTTCCTGCCAGCGGTCGCAGACCCATCAACAATTGGTCGAACTCCAGAAAATGCTACTTTCACGATGTGGGGGACTTAGTAAGGTCTGGCTATATTGGGCCGATCGGGATTCTAATGGTGTCTATGAAGTATTGGAAAAGGAGGTTCCAAAATTTCGCAAACTAGGCATGAATGTGTGTCTGGATACTTCAGCCCAATAGATCACATGTTAGCTAGGATTGAACTGTATTAGTTTCTGTGTAATTTTTGTCTATCATGTAGCCATAATTGCAGCCAGATATCCTTCCCTTCCCGCGTTTGCGTACGCGCCTCTTCATGATTGTACCAGGCCGTAGGTGGCAATTAAATTGGCACAGCCACCGCTTTATTTTTTGCAGTTTCTTCCATGTCCACGCTCCTTCGTCAGGCCGTCCTTAGATCAGCGCGTCAAAATGCAGTGAAAAATGCTTCAACTCATTCTCGGGCTGCATCTTCTGGGTCTTCTATTCCAGTTGCAGCGTTTCGCCGCCTGAATATCCGGTATGCTTCCCATAAAGCAGCAAAATCCACGTCGACATTAGTACCCGGTTCCCAACAACCCATAACGGACCCCGTGGCGCGAGAAGAGTATGCAAAAGCAGAGGGAAAGATGAAAGCAGCAGTGGAATGGTTCCGCAAAGACTGTGCTGACTCTGAGACGCGTGCCAGCGGTCGGGTTACACCAGCCATCCTTTCTCCCGTCCAGGTGACTTATCCCGGGAGCTCGGAAAAATTCAAACTGGATGAAGTGGCTACTATTGGTGTAAGGGAAGGAAGTATATTGCTTGTCACACTATTTGACGAAGAGGTGAGTCTCTTAATTGCTTACAGACGAAATGAGACTGACTGAGGCCTTGGTGCCAGTAGACCATGAAACATGTCGAGAAGGCAATTTACGATGCAAAAATACCAGGTGTCTCTCCCCAGAAACAGGACAATAGAACTATCAAGATCCCTATACCCAAGTATTATGTTCCCGGGTCTTGCCAATGAGTCGTTTACTAACAGTCTCTCAGACCCACCGTCGAAGCTCGAAGTTCCCTGATCACCACTGCTCAACGTAAAGCAGAAGACACGAGAATGCAAATTCGAAAGCAACATGCGGCAAGTTTAAAGAAAGGAAAGTACGAGAAGCACTCGGTAGAGCTTAAAGAAGTACGTGTTGGTCCAGGTGTCTTTACACTTGATTAATGGTTGTTCCACAGTTCCAAAAGTTGGTGGACCGCAATATTGCTGAAGTCGACAAGATCTTGGCAGACCTCAAGAAGACTGCTACCAGCTCATCGAAATAACTTACTCTTGTATCTTTACCGGTCACTTGCTAATACACTTCACCCTTTTCCGTTGAAGTACTGGTGTACGGTCCGGAATATCGAAGACACTTCAAATATGGCTCTCAGCCTTTCAAACCCAACTCTAGACTAGAGAGAGAGAGGAATTTCTTTCTGAAATTATGCACCATTTACGCTTAATTATTTAAGGAACGTCCGAGACATGAACCAAAATCGCGTTGTCAAGGCCGGCGCTTTTTGACTCCTCGGTCGATCGCAGTGTCGACGTTTATTTCGATTTCTAATTCACCGGCGACTGCTTAACCATGTGGCACCGTCCTTCTCTGCCCGGCTCTCCTGCCCGGTGCTTGCTCTGGACACAACCAGACGACATGTTTGATCTTTGTTTTTCCGAAGTTCGTCTACACCAAAGGACGGCATTTCTGCCCTGGACCTCCTGCTGCGTCTTGTGCTCGCTGTGCGGGAAAAAGTAAGGGGCAGACTACTTCACCCGTCAGGCACTACGGGAGAGCTAACCTGGCTACGGATCCACGAGATCGAGAGCCATACCTGGCAGATCGATATAGCTCGTATATTGATATAAAAGCTGTGAGTAGGAGGGCGGTAAACTTCACCATTCCCTCTCTTTCCCTTCGTCTTGTTTGCTCACCATCAACTATGATTTTCTCGTTGCCCAAACTTGCCACTCTTTTGCTCCTTATTCCTTTCGCTTCTGCTGCACCCACAGAGCTTGCCAAACGGCTTGATACCGCGTCTCGTTGTGGTATGTTTGTTTTCTTTCGTCCCACCCAGAAGCTCGACCAGCTTTAGGTCAGTGGGACAGCGTTGTCGCAGGACAATATANCCTCTACGTAAACCAGGCACGGACGTCATTAGGGGCAATAAAACTGGTACTAANCCTGATAGCAGTGGGGTAAAGGAGGCGCGACAGGAGGAAACGCCTGTGCTAATCTAGTGTCCCTCTCTGGCACTACCGTCGCCTGGGATAACATTTGGACATGGACCGGTGGATCTGACGTGAAGAGTTACTCCAACATCAACCTCAACACAGGCATAAACAAGAAGTTGAGTGCCATCTCCAGTATTCCAGTAAGTTCCTTGGTCACTTTTTCTAGCGGCATTTTACTTACAGATCTTGCCCTAGTCTTCCTGGGCATGGACACAGACTATTGTCAGCACGTCGGTGGCCAACGTTGCCTACGACCTGTTTACTTCGAGCTCTGTTGGCGGAAAGAACGAGTTTGAGATTATGATATGGATGGCCAACATCAACGCTGGCCCCATCTCCCAATCCTACGATGCCCTAGGCAACCCCGTCGCTTTGGTCAAAGGTATCACCATTGCCGGACGTAAATGGTATATATATCCCTCGAAGTATACACGTTCATCGCTGAAACACATTTTGCAGGGACTTGTACTCTGGCTCAAATACTGTCAACTGGGTATACTCCTTCTTGCCCTCAGATGGTTCACAGATCAAGAGCTTCAGTGGGGATCTCAAGGCTTTCTTCACCGTAAGTTGGCATTTTTTTAATAAATATTGCTTCTTAGTGGCTAAATAAACATTCTCTTGATTAGTACTTGATTAACAACCAAGGCCTTAACTCTTCCCAATTCCTCATTACTGCTCAGGCAGGAACCGAGGCAACATCTGGATCTGCTAAATTCCACACAACGTCTTACACCATCTCAGTCAACTAAAACGGGGATATTTATGTGGTTATTGCATATATTTGATTCTATTATTCAAATAAATTGGCCCAAAGCTAACCATGAGTGTGCGATACAATTGAGTCTGAAGATCTCCATTTTGTAATTAGACCAAGAACTGAATCGATTACCCCATCGTTGTAAGTCCAGCTAAGAAGACTATTAATTAAGGGTAATGAATGCGCAGGTGTGAATAAGACTTGCAGTAAGACTTGGGGTACAGCGAGGGGGCGTCGATACCAAAATGTGTGTAAACTTTTATGGGGAATAAGTCGGACCGCATCTTGCAAACATCCTCGTCATGATCTTCACCGGATACTCAATCTCAGGTCAACCATACAGTTGACAATGAGTCGCGGCGGGACTGTAGCATGGAGTCTAATCCAACAGGTGGAGTGAGGAACCCATTCATATCAATATGCAACATCTTTAATCTACAAGTCAGAAATTTTCTCTAGCTTTGTTTGGACACTAGTCGCGGGGTGGTACTACCTAGTAGTGGCCTTACTGATCAACGCCACACGCCACGCATATCTCGGAATGACGGCCCGCACTCTAGCATCATGCGGCCGGGGCTTTTCACATGCCAGCTGTCCCCCACTTGAGAGGAACGCCCAAAGCCATTTCGTTCCTTTCCATTACCTCCATGCAACTCGCACACTGAAAAGCGAGTCCTGTCACGGTATAATGGCTATTTTCTCAAAGCCTCTTCGGCTTCATGCAACTCGACGGAAACCTCTACTTCTCATCGCATTCATTCTCATAATCCTTCGTAGCCGACTGCTATCTATACCGAAAGATGTTCTTGATAGACTGCGAAACGTGACCCATGGGGAGAAATTGACGCCGAAGGAGTTGCTTCAAGTTCTTCAGCAGGCCTATGTGAAAGAGAAGGACGGGTCTAAATCTATTCTGGTCCCATATCTTGACCGCGTTTCGAAGGTGAATACCTTCTTTGCCCTACAATATCTTTGTACTAATGATGCTGGGAATTTAGGTCAACATACAACCAATACCGAAGTCTAAACTGGATTTGGACGCGAAACACTTTCCTGTCCTGCCTCCAACGACGAAACCGAATATCGATGTTTCGTTCTTAAAACAGCTTCGGTCCATTCTTCTTCGGATCGCCTTCCCTTCTTTCCGCTCAAAAGAAACACTTATTGTTGCCGCACATTCATTTTTCTTGGTTCTACGGACTGTGCTTAGTATTGCTGTTGCAAGGTTAGATGGAATCATCGTCAGAGATCTAGTAAGCTTCCGCGTTTGCACCAATTAAACGTGATACCAAAGACATACATTTAGGTTCGCGCAGATGGAAAGGGATTCTTGAAGGGATTGGGACTCTGGTTCGCCCTAGCAATACCGAGCACGTACACAAATTCAATGGTGGGTCCGTTCGGTCAATACCACAGTGATGTTCACTAACACTACTCAAGATCCGGCATCTTCAATCCAAGCTCTCGTTGCGCTTACGAACACGCCTGATGCGTTACACGCACGACTTGTACCTTTCGTCCGNCCCCCACTTGCGATACTACCGCTCGGGGATTGATGGTGTGGACCAATACATCACTGCAGATGTCGAGGCCTNNGCTGAGTCCCTTTCTGTTCTCTAGTACGTGCTTGCTCACAGTCCATAGACAAAATTGAGCACTAACGGTCTTACTCGTGTAGTGGAAACATCCTCAAGCCCTCCCTTGACTTAGTGCTCTTTACTAGTCAACTCTCCCGGTCTCTTGGCGTGCGGGGGACGATCTTGCTGTTCGCTAACTACTACGCCACAGTCGCTATTTTACGCGCTGTCACTCCCGCTTTTGGGCGCCTTGCGGCCGTGGAGGCACGCTTGGAAGGGGAATATCGTGCAGGGATGAGCCGAGTGGACAGAGAGGCGGAAGAAATTGCGTAAGTTCTTCCCCACGCGCTGGAAAGGTACCAAGTTGACGAGTACTCTAGGTTCTACGATGGAGGGACTAGGGAAAGGGATATCCTGACTTCTGCTTACATGCGACTGATCAAGCATGTGAACTCCATCTACAAGGTACGCTTTCCTGTAGAGGACACCTTCAAGGTACTGATAGTCATCCATAGATTCGGATCGCTTATGAGTGGACAGAAGACTATGTGATCAAGTATCTTTGGTCAGCGGCAGGATATGTCCTCATCGCCATACCCCTATTATACAGGCGGCAAAATCGGGCACAGAAGGAGAAGACCGATGATGCTGTCGCTGGTCGCACAGAAAGTAAAGTCTCTATTCAAGCCAACATGACTAGCAATTAACAAATTGTCACTATTCAGCTTATATCTCTAACAGGCGGCTCCTGATCTCGCTGGCTGATGCAGGAGGACGTTTGATGTATGCGTACAAGGATGTCCTCGAGCTTGCAGGTCTCACTGGTCGCATCTACACGCTCCTTTCTACTTTGCATCATCTCCCACATCTCCCTGCTGGCGCCAACACCGAAGATACGATCGAACTCTCCCATGTCGATGTTGGTATCCCTGACTCCGACGAATCGTCTCTACCTCTAGTCAAGGACCTCTCATTGATCCTCAAAGAGGGGGATCATCTTATGATCACTGGTAGCAATGGCGTTGGGAAGACAGCTGTTGCGCGCGTGTTGGCAGGACTATGGGCGCCTCAAGGACCCGATGCAGAGGTACGGAGACCACCAAGCGTCTTCGTTATCCCTCAACGCGCGTACATGGTCTCTGGCAGTCTACTCGAACAAATGATCTACCCCCACTCCTATGCGGAGTTCATGGAGTCGGGGAAGACCGACGAAGATATGATGAAGATCCTGGAGATGGTCTATCTTGCATATCTTCCAGAACGAGAGGGAGGATGGACGACGAGGAAGGAGTGGAGAGATGTTTTGAGTGGGGGAGAGAAGCAGAGGATGGCTATGGCCAGGGTGTTCTATCATAGGCCCAAGTTTGCTGTTTTGGATGAGTGTACGAGTGCTGTGTCTAGCGATGTGGAAGGGAGGATGTACGAGCATGCCAAGGCCCTGGGAATTACTCTCATTACTATTTCTCTCCGGTAAGTCTATGTTTTCGCCGGGATATCTTGACGTATGCTCACATGTAGCATATCTAGGCCTTCACTGATGAAGTACCACACTAAGCTTCTTACATTGAAAGGAGATGGCTCGGCTGGCTGGACACTCACAGATGTGGGAACAGCAGAAGAGAGAATGGGTATTGGCCGTGAGATTGCCTCATTGGAGGCGAAACTGGAGGAGGTTGAGGAATGGGAAGAACGAGTGAAGGAGCTGGACAACATGCTCTCAGCTCAGGAGTCTGAGGGCGCACACGAGGAACTTTCTTCCGAAGCACCTGTGCTTGTATGAGTTGTATCAACATAATATCTGTTATTGTCAAGTTGTTGTAGTAGTTTATTACATCTCGGTATACTTTTTTGTAATTTGTCGTCCTCCATCGAAAATTGGGCACCGCTACGGTAAATTCTCTGATTGGACGTTCATCATCTTTTTCCTTCGTATATCTGTTCATCGGAACCCATGTGCTGCAGTGCATGCAACCCCGAAGATTTCTCTTCTCCTCTCTTGAGTCGATATCCCGACATCCTCGATGCACTCCGAAACAATCGCCACGACTTGGTATCCTCAATCGGGGAAGACTTAGGGCTGATGCTCCATAGCTATTGAGAAATACAAGGAAGAGATACAGCGACTTCGGACTACACTTCAAAATTTGGAGCTGGGTAAGGTTCAGCTCGAAAGGATTTCTTCTTCTCGTAGAAGTCTTGCTGCCCCAATCCGCCGGCTGCCTAACGAACTCTTGTACGCAATCTTCAGCTACTGCGTACCTGACAAACGAAGAAGCGAATCGTCTCTCCAAATTCTCCAGGACCATATCCCCCGTGAACCTCAGCCAAGTCTGTCACCAATGGAGAAATCTCACCCTACACCATGACAGTCTCTGGACCATCATTTCCGTGGATACTGGAAAGATGTGGGAAGTGACCGGAACGGATTCTGAAGGTAATGTGGAGGAMATGGGATGCTGCAGGCTATCCTCCGCGTTGTACGTCTTTTCTTGGAACGGTCAGGACAGAGTTCGCTGTCCATCTATCTCACGTACGGGGAGTGGGGCCCTCCTGAAGAGCTGAACAAAATGTTTCAAGCTTGTAATGGTCGGCTACGCTCCTTTTACTCACATGCGACAAGGTCTCTGGTCATAGAATCGTGGACGGTAATGATCTACGAAGGTGCCCCCCGCCTGACGAAACTCACTCTCATTGGCGACGAATATCGTCCTGAATCGATAGACACCCTACTTCAGCTGCCACTTTTAGAAGAGCTCAGTATTCAACACACGGAAATTGACATATCGGGGGGTCTTCAACCGTTTCAAAGTCTGCAGCGGCTGAGTTCCCATGGACAGGACATGGCCACAGTATCTTGTCTGATCCAGCAAGCTCCCAATCTCACTTACTTATGTGTGAAATACCCCATGATATATCGCTCCACTGTGGCTTCGCCATTCCGAACCCCCATCACCCACCTCACGCTCGCCGATTTCGCGGGTGGGGGTATTGGTGCATATTTAGAGTGCCCCAACCTGACTTCCCTCACACTTGAGGGAAACGGCTATTCGTCATCGTCAGGATCTCTCATCGAAGCATCTCTCGCAATCCTAGAGAAGTCAAGATGCGCTGTGCAAACCTTGCTCATCAACGGACTGATCTTCACATACAGCAATCTTGATCGTTTGATTGGCACCAAGAACTCTGCATTGTCATCTTTGAGGTCTTTATCCTTTCGCGCGATAGACAGTGGCACTTCTCAGTCTCTCCTCGACTTCTTCTGTGATCCGTCTCAGCAGAATGCCCTTCCCCATCTACAAAGCATACTGTTACATGGAAAAGGATTGGGGTTAGACTCCGTCCGTACGCTCTGTAGTGCACTTAAATCCAGGAGTGGGGTCTTACAGAGTGTTACTCTTCCATCTGATTACTTTGCAGCTGCGGAAGAGCTTCGGGCAGTTGGTATAAAGGTATATCAGGGTGAACCAATGCCAAGGAAGATTCAACGACCCGGACGGCATCGCCAGCAAAATAATGTAAGTATCACTATCCTCATTTCCTAGCCACTTCGCCCTCTGATCTCAGGTTCGCAGTGAGCGACATACCGTAGGATGATGTGAAAGGATCCGACGGGAATAACTACACCAGATAAGACCTTTGACCACATATCTAGGGAGTGATCCATGAGAGATCAGAACGTCTAAAGATATTGTGATACAGTTCTACAATGCTACACTCTAATGATTGGGCATACCCTCCCAATTCAAACATCGTTGGCGAATGGATAGTCCGTATAGCCNTTAGAAGCACCTTGAAGATAAAACGAAGCACGGTCATACATCGTCAAGGGAATTCCTTCATAGATTCGTTTGGGTAGGTCAGGCTACAGAGATACTATATTAGTGCCTTTTATAGAACAGGTATGGTACTACTCACGTTGGAGATGAAGTACCTTCCGAAGGCAGCTAAATCGCCTGTCGCATCGGAATGAGGCATGGAATTCTCTGCTGTAAATCCGCCAGCAGCAATGAAAGGTCTAGGAGACCAAATCTCTCTGAGGAAGTCGTTGGATTCGCCGTTTTTCACTTCAATGTCCATGAAACCGAGAACACGGGGCTCAATGACGTGAATGTACGCCAGGTCAGGGTGTTTTTCCTTCAATTGGGTTACAAGATGAGAGAAAGTGGGGATAGGATTTTCCATGCCCATGTCTAGACCTAATCAGCAGTATACTCGTCTCAAAAGTTAGATATGCGCTTACCTTGGAAAGGATTCCAAGGACTGAGACGGATGGCTGTCTTGTTGGCACCTACGGTAGTTGCTATCGCTTCTATTAACTCCAACGTAAATCTGCATCTGTTTTCAACGCTTCCCCCATACTCGTCCGTCCTCTTGTTAGACACATCTTGCAAGAATTGGTCCGGAAGGTATCCGTTGGCACCGTGGACTTCGACGCCATCAAAGCCTGCCTCGATGGCAAGCTTTGCAGCGTCTGCATACCACTGAACATAGTCTTTGATCTCAGCAAGGGTCAACGGCCGGGTGGTATCGTTCCTTCCAGTCAGAGCTATATCGGAAGCAGACACGACCTCTGCTCCAGGAATTTCCTGCTGGAGGACGGCGGCATCGGCGGCACGACCTAGAGCCCAGAGTTGCACGAAGATGCTGCTGCCTTTGGCATGGACAACGTCCGTGATCTATCGACAGATCGTAAGAAAATATCAGATAAAGCGACGGAACTCAAGTCTGACCTTCTTCCAGGCCTGAACCTGCTCGTCATTCCAAAGTCCTGGCACAAAGGACATACCACCCGCCCGCGGATGGATGAACGTCGCTTCTGAGATCAACAGCGTCCCCGGAAAGCTTGCCCTCTGTCCATAGTACTCCTCCATAATGGGTTGTGGGACATGCTGTTCAGACGCCCTCAAACGGGTCAACGGAGCCAGAACGACGCGATGCTTAAGCTCGGCAGTGCCGACCTTGATAGGCTGGAAGAGTTTCGACGTAGACATGGCTGAGGGGATTCTTGGTAAGGGAATGAAGAAATCAGGAATGTCCGGCTTAAGTACCTCAACGAGCACTTCCTAATCTCGGTTAGATGGGCCCTATGGTTTCTAATCGACGGACTCAAGAAGAGATTCAACGGGGGACTTCCAATGCCACATGTATGCTGACAAAAGCACATTCTTCGGGAAATGACAACGACATCTAAGCCAAGGAGGTCATAGCGGTTACAGTGTTAAGTCTAACATTGGATCGTACCGTAGACATCAACTTAGTTAGAACAAGAAACTGCGTTCAATGCCACGAATATATTCGTGAAAAGCCTTGTAATCCAGTATATATATGCAGGAAGAGGGCCATTCTATATAAGCCTGTGGATGAGGGTTTGGGCGTTAGTAAGCGGAATAGGCACACAGTTCACTGTTCGCACCACAGTCTATTCCAAAGTTTCGTGATAGGAGTGGAAGATGAGACCAATGGGGCTGGTGAAATGGGTAAATCACAAAGACGCTTGAGTGAAATACCCGGATCGTCTTGGTCATTCATCTTCAACCTTGGGAGCGGAAATGGCCTCGAAATATGTAGCATGATAATGATACTCAGTTCGAGTAAAGTTTGGATTGGATTCCCTGACGTGACAAAAAAGAGGGATCGTCAACCTTTCCCGAAAGTTGTACTTAACCGAATCTTTCCTTATCGCGGGAATATTTTGCTGGAACCTCGGTCCACACACACACTTGACTTCATCTCACCAGCATCTCACCTCGATCCCACCTGTGCTTCTACAATTTCTCTCGCTCTTCATAAGGATTCAAACCAGAACAGCTCCCAAAAGAATCTCTCGAACGCTCCTGCTATGAACACTGCGGGAATTAACCTCAGTTTAAACAAGGCACAGTACAGCAACCTCTCACTTTTATCTGTAAGACCAGGCTTCCGCTGGTTTGAGGCCCGCTGGATAGCTCGGTATGTATGTACAAGGTAGCCACTTCAACTTGATTTCAATTTGAATTTTCCATCTTGTTTGCATACCACATGATCGTGAAATTGTAACGGGCCGCGTTGCCGTCTAATAGCTCCCAACCCGTTACCCAGTTCCTGTTATACTGCTTTGAATGCCAGAACTGGGTTGCCTACCGTTATTTTAAAAGCGCAAAACACAGATCGAGACTAACTGGTCCACGATTAGGATATGCGCGAGGTGATTTTGCTGTGGTGAGAAGGCTCAAATGCACCTGTTCTCTCTTCAATGGTTGAACAAGAAAAAATCCACCGGTCGTCCGGGACATCTGCATCGATATCTGGAATACTGGCAATGAAAATTAGCTCGGTTCCTAGACTTACTGAACCAATTCCTAGGAACATCACAACGGAGTCAAGGCTCAATACTCGGACAGCTGCATTTTTTACTAGTAGATGAAGGAAGTCTGGAGACTAAAGTCTGTTAATTAAGCGAGTTGGACAAGGTGGTATCCGAACCCTTGACTCTTCTCCTTGTGTGTGTTGCTGCTGCTGAAAGGATGCATATGTGGATATTCACATTGCTCGTTTTATCTATGACAGGAGACAATAACGATACATTGCTGCCTCGTTCGAATATTACTTAAGACCCAGTTCAAACGAATATCCTCTGCCTAGGGGATACTAACCCGGTGCACCGCGACCCTTGACTAGCTTGACTTCCAAAGCGTACAATCAGTACTCTTGGACTTAGGACTCAGTAGATTTGAAGAACTTTCTCTATAAATACACACCCATGGGAGGGATATTTGTTCTACATTATCCCAGGAAGAGGGAGATTATAGATAGTTGTACCTTATGCTTCTAATTGACTTTCATGTCTCCTACAACCAGGACGTCCTTGAGGGTTTTGAAAAGTATTGTGGGCCATTGTACATAGCGAGTCATGGACCCGAGTGGAAGAGATCTTCCCACGACATAGCTTCGCTTTCGCGAACTCGGAATGCTCCATACCCTTTCACCAGAACCACCACCAACCAAAATTCACTGCTCCCTGCTTTTGTAAACTTTGGGAATGCCTTCCCAGTCGACTCTGAGTGCCGATGAAAAGGCGAAAGTAAAGTCTGCGATTCCCGTACCGGCCAACAAGATATTCTTCGCTACAATGGCGCGCATCTACTATGCCCATCCGCAGCCCAACGAGTGGTCCTATGCTGGACTGCAGGGTGCGATGGCTCTAGTGAAAGATAACAGTTCTGGTGCTGTCTCATTTAAACTTGTGGATCTTGCTGGGACGAGGGGTGTGGTGTGGACGTATGAGCTCTATCAAGGGTTTGAGTATTTCGCGGATAGAGCATTCTTTCATTCGTTTGCTGGAGATGTGAGTATACTGAGGAAATTTTGTGAGACCGCTGTACTAAATAATTTACTAGGAATGTATGATTGGGTTTGTCTTTGCGAATGAGACAGAGGCCAAATCGTTTTGGAAGAAAGTGCTTGCTAAGAAGGATGCCAAGACCGGTGTGTTCATTTACGACTCTATTACCTCTCATATAACTTATCCTTACATTCAGCTGGAAAATCTTCTTCAGAAAAGAAGAAGAAGGCTACTAATAAGGTCGCAAAGGGTGGCAAGATAGATAAATCCATGATTTCTGGGCCAACCTCAGGCTCGTTCGTCCATGTTGCTCATATGGGATACGATGCAGAGTCTGGGTTCAAGTCTGAAAATGTGGATCCCTCCTGGACCGCTTTCCTAGGCCAGTTGGAGAACACCGGTATAGACAAGGAGATTATTGCGAAAGAAATGGACTTTATCAAGGATTACGTGCGACAGCATCCCCAGCCAGCCGCAGCACCTGCCGCCAAAGAGCCCAAAAAACCCAAGCCACCTCCACCGCCTTCAAGGGGTGCCCATCATACGAGCAACTCTCTTTCTGCGCCCCNACCGCCACCGCCGCCGCCATCTCGCGGGCCTACCCGACAATCGCAGCCTCCAGCGCCTCCAACGCGGCCCGTATCCGCGGCACCTCCTCCGCCTCCGCCCTCACGGCGACCTCCGCCGTCGCAAGCACCTGTAGCGCCCCCACCGCCGGCCCGAGCACCTCCACCTCCCGCTCGGCCGACAAGTACAGCGCCGTCTGCACCGCCGCCGCCACCACCTGGCCGTG
>LBLO01000525.1:0-22699 GCA_004354395.1 Chondrostereum purpureum | reverse complement strand
AAGGTTAAACTTAGATAAATCACACAATTAGAAAAATAAATCAGAAAAAATCAATTTATTAGAGTTACTACTACAAGTACAACATAATTAACTGCTATAATACATTAGTACTAGTATAAGGATAGGCATTAGTACATATCTAACTAAGTATACTACATACAGACTCTCTAAAGAAGATGAAAACCTAGTAGAATAAACCAGGGTCAGACCTTAGAGAGGATAAAGTAGAAGGGATAAAGGTAGAGAAAGCCTAAGAAGAAAGAATTGATGTCAGAGAAGAAGTAAAAAGAAAGCTGGTCAACATACCTGATAGCCATACTGCAAGTCTACCTCCAGCCCCCCCAACACCCNAGTTAGATAACTAGAGGATATATATTAGAGAGAACATAAGAAGAAAAGATGAACTACTCATATAGTATACTATCCCTCAAGGACAAAGTACCATGTAACCATGTCAAAGAGAAGACAGCCCCAAGAGACCATAGACTAGCCAGTAGACACCATAGAGAAGCATAGAGATATAAAAGAGTGAGCCCAACATAGAATAACTGGAGGAAGAAAGGAGGAGGAGRAAAGGGAAAAGATGATGGTGGTGGAACGGAAGCAAGAGGGGTTTTGAACTCTGCTCAAAGGCCGCGGTTTATAAACCAACATGTCATGTGACACAGGACTCTGTGCCAGAGTCACCGGCCCGTATCTGAAGTCTTTCCGAAGGCTTTTGATCGCTGTTGAACATAGTGTCCAGAGGGTGCTGTAATAAACTTTCCATAAAAGTGAGTATGGAAACCTTGAAAGGTAGTCTAAAAGACCCCAAATCTCAAGTTTTGGAAGATTTTGCCAAGTCCCTCAATTGATGACTGAATAAATCTAGGAGCGTACAACTTGTACTCAAGTTCTCTATAGCCATTCAGGCCAGAATCTAATGAATCTTGGTTCCTCTTCTTTGAAAAATATTCTACCCATCTGGGGTCATTATAATTATCATTATATACATAGTTACACTCCTGAGAACCTCTAACATAAGTCTATTTACAAAGAGAAAGCCTAAAAGAAGAGGATAAAAGGATAGCAAAAARGAGGAGGAAAGGGTAGTGTACCTAAAGGGAATGGGTAGGCATATAGAAAAGCTGATTATACCTTCATATGAACATTACTTATAGGTAGCAAATCTCCACTTCTCATGTTCCTAGCCCTTCCCATGAGAGTACAATGGGTGGGCGAGTTTTTTGGGCAGGGGGAGGAGGAGAACATAGGATATTATTCTGCAACGGCTTGGGGGAACAGAATTTGGATTAGTGCATCAGATACAGAATATAAGGATCGTAAAAGGACATACTTTTCAGGTCCCAAGGCTCCCAACTGAGCTCAGAGGGAGAGGGTGGCCTGGAGGAGATATGGAAATGAAGATGGATGTTGATTCTGAACGGCTGAATGGAATCAAATACTGATTAGTGCATCTTCTTCAGATCAAAGACTAGTATAAGAAACCCACTTTTTAGGTCCCTAGGTACCAAAATGGGCCCACTGTGAGTGGGCGAGTTTTTGGGTATGGGGGAGGAGGAAGAGATGGGTGTTGTTCAGCAACGGCTGGATGGATTGTAAAATGGATTAGCACATCGTATTCGGAGTATAAAATAGCATAGGGGGCGTACTTTATAGGTCCCCAGATGACCGAAATCTCCTACAAGGCATGGGCGAGTTTTTTGGGTAGGGGAGGAGGAAGACATGGATGAGGTTCCACAACGGCCCAGTCGATTTTAAAACGGATTGGCGCATCGTTTTTGCACCATAAAAGAGTCTAATATACATACTTTTCAGACCCCCAGGCCCTCAAACGAATTTTCAGGGAGGAGATGTATTTTTGTGCTGGGGGGTAATAAAGATCTAGACATATCTTTACAATGAGAAGTCGGATCAGGAAGCGGATTAGCGCAGATTAATAAGCATGTATAAGAGTCCCTAGGTCCCGAGTTTGAGGTACATAGATAGCCAGACAGAGGAGAGAGTGATGGTGCAAGTTTTGATGCAGGAGAAGCATTAGAACTTGAAGTCCTGATTTGTCCGCGGAGAATTGATGCCATCAATTTAGAGTCGATAACTCCGACGCCCTGGGGGCTCGGACTTATCAAAAAAGCTGTGCCATATGTTGCGGACCGGTCCCGGGGGTTGTATTATTGTTAAATGGTAACACAACTTCAGTACAAGATCCAAATACTTCATCTACACTAAATAAAATTGGCATAGCTAATAACACTTACATATATATTGTCAATTTTATTAGCTAAGCACCACCACAGCTCACGGCCCAGCCACTGGTCATGCCTCAGTCATTATCTCACTGACTCTTGTGCCACAACTACTTAAATTATTTCTACAGGGAAATTACACAATATTTATAACTTGCTCTATGGTAGNTTAGGTAGGTATAAGTTAACTTAAGGTAGTATGTAATTTTATATCCTACCTAAGTTGCAAAAACTTCAACACAAGCCAACTTTGAGAATTCCTTTTTATGAACGTCAACTTTGGTTGTCTTGGAGCCATCTTAAGCTAGCTCAGGTCAATTGTGTATTAGCTACCTACTTATAGCAACTTCAGTACACTATAGTTAGCTACAGTAAACTAAGACAGCTCGAGCTAATTCAGGAAATGAGATGTACCCAAGCCAACTTCAAGTTGGCTTTAGTACAAACCTACTTTCCTGATGGTCCTAAAAAGGAAAACTAAAGGTCTTTGGTGACAACGAAGGAGTGGTCGAAGGATGGTGGAATGGATACAGCCGAAACCGACCTACAAACAACATATTCCGCGAGATTCATAGAATCACTGCAGAGAAACAATTCTCTGTCCACACGAGATACGTCCCTAGTGCACAGAACCCAGCCGACGACCCGTCCCGCGGCATCTATGGCCCCAGACATCTCTTGCTTCCCCACATCCCAATCCCAGACCACCTCCAACAGCTCCTCGTCGACTTCGATGCCGATCTCACCCCCGCCGAGCGCCAACGAAATGCTACGCAAGTCCTATCTTATGCACCTAAACGCACCAGCCATCATGCCCATGACGACGACCACTGCGCCAGACAACAAGCCCTCGAATCTGAAGCCTATGAACTCGATAAACTCCACAAATCCTGGTAGAAATAGCACCTCACTGTACCCTAGCCTCGCTCCCATTCCCACTGTCACTTCTAAACCCCCGCGTCCATACCCATCAAATCTAATTCCTGTCCCCTCCTCATTACGTCCACACTGTTCTGCACAACAACGCCTCACTTTATGGATACCTTTTAATGAACGACCTTTGCTACATGATGTTGATGGACGGCCCCTGGACATTCCAGAGGAATACATAAACCAGATTCGGGACACGATCGCAAAGGCATGGACCCAGAGCACCTTAGAAACATATGCTGCAGGTTTACTCGCTTTCCATGTCTTCTGTGATAAACATGGAATTCCTAAAGACCAAAGGGCACCAGCAAGCCCTGACTTGGTCGCAGCATGGATAACAACCATGGCAGGGCATTATGCGGGTACTTCAGTATCAAACCCCCTTAATGGTGTGCGTGCATGGCATCTCATACATGGGGTTGAATGGCCAGTGAAGGACAATGAGTTGGAAGCCCTGATACGGAGCACAGTCAAACGGCAACCCATTGATTCCCAAGCGGAGAAGAGGGAACCATATACAGTTGACTACATCAGCAAAATTCTCAACGACTTTGACCTAAATGATCCGTTCGACGCTGCATGTGCCAGCTGCCTCACAACCACCTTTTACGCAGTTGGCCGTTTAGGCGAGTTCACAGTTCGCAACCTCACCGCCTTCAGTTCCTCAGAGCACATTACACCAGCCAATGTACGAGAAGAAACAGACCGAAACGGTTTCAAAACTACCATTTTCCACGTTCCCAAAACCAAAAGTGACCAAAAGAACGGCGAAGACTTATATTGGTCAAAACAGACAGGACCAACCGACCCAAAACAACTCTTCGACAACCACATGTGCATCAACAAGCCGGCTGCCTCCCAGCCTCTTTTTGCATATCGTTTCACACAGAGCAATGGGAAAACAATAATGAAACCTCTTACGAAGACTGCTCTCCTCCAACGAATCAAAAAAGGTGCAGAAAGCCAATGCCTCAAAGTTCTCCAAGGACATGGAATCCGCATTGGAGGAACTTTAGAATACCTCCTCAGAGGGGTTCCCTTTGACTCCGTCAAAGTAATCGGCCGATGGAAAAGTGACGCCTTCCTGATCTATCTTTGCAAACATGCGGAGATTATGGCGCCCTATATGCAGCCAGAACTGCATCAGCAGCTCATTCAGTACTCTATGCCTCCTGTCCGCTGTGAGTTCACTCCTACTCTTTGGGTATCCACGGTCGCTGGATGCGTCGTGACACTCCTTCTCTCTATGGGTATCACAGCTGACCGTGTTTGCAGGAAAGTTCCTGTTGGGGCCCGAAGGTTTCACCTTCGCCCACCCTTGTGCCCTCTCTCTCTCTCTCGCGCACTTGTTTCACTTCTCAAGAAAATTTATATATTTTCTTCATCTCTATCCTTTCGCATCTANAGGAAGTACAAAGNNATNGCTGGCTTATGTGCAGTTTTCGACTTTCACACAAGCGGGGTCATTGCAAATAAGGATTGATTTTAACCTTCATTCTATCCCTATGATATTTCACTGAAGTTATTTAGTTATACGTCCCCCGGTGGACAGTGTTAATACGTACATGTGGCTACCATCCCGGATCCGTACCCAATTGATTTACAGATGTCAGATAGTACATTACTGCATCTCCTTGCAATTGATGCCCTCATAATTATCTTTCAAGAACTTTTGGCTTGACAACACGAGCCACATAGCAACTTCAGTGAATCAGGGAAGTAGTGGTAATCAGCGTATGTATGTATCCTCGTAGCATCTATTTCTTTTTGATTCAAGACTCCACCGCCCGTAGCGTTGCATGTTCGGAAGTGGGTTGCTCAGCATCAACAGTAAATTTACGCCGTATCATATCCTCGGACAGAATAGCTTCAGAATATGACCTGGTCCATCATCTAGACATCTTATTCGGGACTCGTCACATTAGAGAGGCGACGTGGGTAGATGTGTCTACCACGTTTCGTGATTCGCCCGCAATGCACTAGGCAAAGTTGAGCCTCAATCTTCTCATTTTCGGTGTTCTAGCCTTGTATTCGCAATTACACCACAAAGGGGGCCGCCAAGATCTCGGGTCGTTTACAGTGCTCCGGATTTCCAGAGTGGGTTCTTGCCCGCAGTGCCTATAGCGGATGTCTCGATAGGATAGTAGTCGTAAGTGCGGGAAAACATACGAAAGCAGACATGAATGCACAGACAATAATTAACAATACAATGACCAGCAAGAGAGCCAACCCCGTCGTAGAGAAGACACTCCTCCTATCCCTTCTCCTCTGGATGCGGAACGGTACATATTCCAATTGAGTATTCCACTGGATCCTCATCACTGTGACGAAGTTGTGAAGAAGGCAATGCAATTGCAACAGTGACCTGGAGCAATTTCGGTCCTTCTGAAGGTGGAATGACCTCCAATTTAATGTCATCTTCGTCGATAGACTGTCGGTGCCCTCGAAGAAATCTTCGGTGTAATGGAGGAGTAGGAGGTTGTCGTTGTCGTTCTTGTTCAGCCTTCGACGGTGTCGAAGGCGACACAGAAGGCCCAGTGGAAATGGTCATGGCCCCAATTGGCTATAGGGTTGTTCGTTGTTCAGCATCAGACTGCTTCTCCTTCCCACGCAAAGCGTACCATTATATTGTCCCATACGTCTCCCCCATTCCGCAAGTCCTCTGTCCAAAGATCCCATAGTTTTGGTTTCTCTCCAAAATCCTTCTGCCTATCCCCCGGCCCACCAAAGTTCATTAACCCGAACGGATCATCGAAATCGACACCCATCCTTCGTAGTCGTATTCGTCTGTATGCAAAGGCCACCATGGCTCCAGCAAACAGTGCTATAGAGAGAAATGCAAGAATCAAAGGCGGCGATGCGCCTGGCGAAAAGAATTGGAAGCNTCCTCCGTTATTATTATTATTGTCGTTRCTATTACCACCACCACCACCGGTACTGATAGTGGGCCATGGGCTATTGAATGTCGCGGAACTGGTGGTGGTAGCAGTGGAAGAGGATTCGGATGCCATGAGGTATTAATGGACAACACGAAAAGAGACTCTCATGACGGTTCTGGTTAAAATGAAGGAGACGTGGGGAAGGGACCATTCCGTCGGTACAAGGGCAACAGTCATCTCTGATCGCATCAGCACTCGGGTCTCTCACCAATCTTTCTGGGACTATTTCTCTCAGACATCTTAGACACATATCCGCAGGGATCTTAGAGGATGGCCAGCGAGACTATCTCAGACGCGCTTTAAGTTCAACGCTTTCAGTCAGCTTGCTTTGACAACGATTACTGAAGGGCTCTTTACAAACGATTCAAGTTAAATTATGAGCCACCTGGTGCAAGACATCGTATCCAGTCCTCGTTATTCTCAGACTTGTAGCATCTTTCTTTCCTACCCTAATCGTCTCATACGATCTATCTATGACGTTCTATGGAAGAAAAACCTTAGGTTATACCAAGTGTATAAAATATCCACACGATGGTTTCAGAGGTAAAGTCAGAGCCTAGTACAGTGTTTGCTCAGAGGAGATGAAACGACAAACACCGCACGCGTTATAGGCGGGCCCCGTCCTGCCAGCAACCATCCCAGTGTACAGAAGCACTTCCCCTCTTTTTCAGCAGTATCGAATGGCATGACCGCAAGGATGACAACCATGATAATGCTGTCATCCCGGGCATCTTTTGCAAGCCCATGATAAAGTCGGATGCTGTTGAACTTTTGTGTTCAAAGAGGATTGGAATGCAATGTGCGGTACTTAGGCTCGACATCTTCGTCTGTGATTGAAACCAAAACATAAATTAATCTATTACTCCATCATCGGCTCTTCCTTTGGGGCTGGAGACCTCAAGCTTTTCCCCGAATCATTACCTGCGGATCTACGTCTATCTGCGTAGGGATTGTTTTATTCACTACTTAGAGAGCTATGGGAGGATAGCTTGATCAGATGGTACTAGAAGTACTGTTTTTGACGTTTAAACGTCTATCAGTGGGAGAAAAGCTAACGGAAATACGACTTCCAATAGACGCTGGTGTTCATATTCAAACGATCTGCGAAAGGGTCGTGGCACCAGGCCTGTGTAGCATGAGGTCGTGGTACATTGTGATTGATATAACATCCTGTGAAGCGAAGCAGTATCATATCACAATCTTCCCCAGAGAAATGACCTCGAATGAAACATCCACCAGCATTGAGCTCTCAAGGGATCCCGATGTAAATCAAGCTGATTTCAGATTCACAGAAACTCAGGATTGGTTCAGCCACAACATCAAGAGTTGGACCGCCCTCTTCCCCCTCGTTGAATCCAAAGACCCTCGGGTCCTTGAAATTGGGTCCTGGGAAGGCCGTTCAGCGGTATTCCTTCTCAAGGAGCTATGCAGAAATGGAGGAGAGATCGTCTGTATTGACCACTTCGACCTCTTCCAAACGGAAGCAGGTCGCCAGCGCTTCGACAAAATCCATCACAACCTCGCTCTGACAGGAAGAAAGCATAGAGTATTCAGTGAATTCAGTTTTCCCGCTCTCATAACACTCCTTCAGGAGGAAATGTCTTCTGAGAAGCCTGGGTTTGACTGGATTTATGTCGATGGATCGCATGAAGCCGACGACACCCTTCTAGATGGAGAGCTCGTCTGGCGACTTGCGCGCAAAGGGTCTGTGGTGATTTTCGACGATTATCACTGGGATAAAGAGCCCGAGAATAGTATGCATCACCCCAAGCGTGGTATAGACACCTTTCTCACTCTGCACGACGGAGAATATGAGAAGTTATCAGACGATTCTCACTATCAGGTGGTCCTCAGGAAGAAGACAGAGATGAGAATAGGGTTTCTCGTTCCCGACAAGGTTGCTGGGCAGACGGGAGATGGGTTTGGATACGGCATTCATATCGCATTGACTGTTGACGCTGCATATGCTATCGGAGCAGCCGTGACAATCAGAAGCGCCGCGCAAAATACGCCCGGCCGCATCACTTTCTATGTCATAGATTGTGGTCTCGCGCCTTCCGAAAAGGAGGAACTAGAAGCTTCCGCCCCACCGAGAGACGATGTTACATTCGTTTTCATTCCCCTTCCAGATGATGGGGTTGCTAAAGCCATCGGAGCAGTATGGGCAAAGATTGATATGTTGAACATACTCCCTGTCGAACGCGTACTCTACCTAGACGCGGACATTCTCGTGCGTGCCAATTTGCGTGCACTCTGGGATACCGACCTCGAAGGAAAGTGCATAGCCGCCGCTCGCGATGTTGGGTATCCAATGGGGCACGGAGGGACCAGAATTCCCTATTTCAATGCTGGGGTCTTGCTCTTTGACCTCGCGAAAGCCCGGGAAGGTATAACAGATTTGCAGAGACTTTGCCTCGCAATCAAAGAATCCAAATACCGAGATCAGGATGCTCTGAATGCCCATTTCCGCCATTGGAAAGAGTTGGGGTTGGAATGGAATGCGCAAGGACTCGGCACGTATGCGAACCATTCTTCTCCTGAGAGGTCAATGCTTGATCTCAACGCGATGAAGAACGCAAATGTGATTCATTTCGCCGGCCCAGTCAGCCCTACCATGGCTGAGGTCTTGAATCCATTTGTGCAGCCTCCGACATCAAAACCATGGGGATATCTAGGGTCCCCTGGACATCCCTTTGAGCAGGAGTGGTTCAATGTGTTGGCCGAGACGCCATGGAATAACAGACATAAACGAATGGATGAGCTCGATATACAGGGAGTCGTCGAAAAGGGCGTGGGAGACTTTAGGGCTCGAGTTGGAAGTCTAGTGTTGCATTGAAGGAAACAGAGATGTTGAAGAAATCTGGTATGAATTCCCCCTATTGACCATACAACAAATAACGAAATATAAACGTGCTTATTCAGCCGCTGCTTTTGTTTGCTGGGGAAGCATGAAGAAGGGGAGATAAGAGGCAATGAGAGCAGAGACAGAGACACTGAAGTGTAATTCGTAAATTCCATYAGTTATGAGAGGGAAACGATGTACGTACAGTAGGTTGGAGACTCCGCTGGTACCTCCATCCTTGGTACGCATAGGGTGTTGGTTGATATATGCATTTATACTCAACAGAGCCGTCGGCCAAGCCAAGTATCTACCACCAGATTGTTTTAACAGAGTGTACCCTGATAAAAGAGGCAGCTTACCTGTTCCTTGTAACCATAATCAGACCAGACATAAGCATGCCTGCCGAGCCCATGCTGTCTGCAAAGTGGTCAATAAGAAAGACAAGAGCAGCTCAAAGGTTTCAGATACCAGAAGTCTCCTTGTACCATGTTTTGGGAAGGGTGAACTTCGACTCAAGTTGTGCGTTCCGAGGGTCACTCATGATGGTCGTGGGGAGAAACAAAGAGTTGCTACCCGGATCGGATGTCTGAAGCCCGGACCGCCTCATTTGGTTCGTTCAAACTTCAAGCTTCAAGTCGTGGTCAATCTTACATGACGACTCGCACAACATCAAGTAAGAATGAAAAGTATAGATATTAAAGAGATAATAAAGTAGGTCATAAATCATAAATCATAAGTATGAGATCATTGGTAGACCTTCAGCCAAGCGAAGTCGAAGTAGGCATCCACGAACGCGGCTGGATTGTTATTCACATTGTCTAGGAGGATACTGAGCAGAAGTCGAGAGTAAATGATCATGAGAACATACCTATGCACGTTCCGGGACACCCAGCACCTGCATAGATGGTCTCTTGGCCAGCCCAGTCTCCACCTAAATAGTTTTGGTCAGTAATTGTTCGGTAGGAAGCTGCGAAGCGATAGAGCGTACAGAATGTCACTAGATTTCAGGTTAGTCACATCGAGAGAAGGTATATGGAATAATACACGTACGATTGATGATGATATTGTGAGGTCCGAACTTAGACGCGATATCACAAGTGGTACTAGGGAAGAACGCTCCAGGTGTACCCTATTACAAACAATCATTATTCAAACACAAGCCCAGGATAAATATGAAAAGTACGCACAAATGTCGAGGTATCGATGGCAGCTGTTCCATCACGAACCCCCGCAGGAACCGTTGTAGAGTCGCGTGACCAGAACCATATCTTAATCTCCGTAGGTGTTCGTTCCATCGCATACCTGGGAAGATTGAGTCTACAAGTAGATGTCACATTTTTGGTTGAACTTACCATCCTCCACCATTCGTGTTGAAAGAGGGTCCGAAACTCTTGGCCTCAAGTCCAACGCCACAGCCAGCATTCCCAGCCGCCGCGACATCACAATCGGTGACCAGATGCTTACTAAATTGGCAGAGGTCAGAATTATAGACAAAGTTACTGAGGGAAGCCAATCTTACCCAGTCTGGTTGCGAGCAGGATCCATGGTGCATCCTGAGAAAAGGTAGTGAGTATCATGCTAGTACAAGCCAATGAATATGATATGTACCGGGTCCTGTATGGAGAGTAGCTTGATTCAAAGGCTGGTCGTTCACACCTTCGAGGATATCGATTTCTCCCTGGTTTTCCCGAGTTAATAAGAGCTATAGAGTGGTGTTTGAATTTGCAACCAACCTGCTCAGGCCACGGAGGGCCGAATGACCAAACTGCAGGCCAAGTTCTAGAGAGGATAAATCTAAGTAAYTGTYTTTATAATAGAAGTATTTGGTTCACTTACCCGCAGCCTTGTGGCATGTGTCGTAGATTGAATCTAGGAGATACGGAGACGGTTAGAGGCAATACAACCTACGAGAGTTTGAGTACATACACCACAACCGATGGCGATGTGTAGATCTTGTCTGATTTGAGCCTGACAGAATTTCTCCCAGGCCCAGCGGCAGTAAGGACAGTCTTGGAATCAGCGCGGAGAACGAATGAATCTGCACTTGAGAAAGTGAGATTTTCTGCTGTAGCTGTCGCCGCATCGACATAATTTCTAGATGAGATTGGGTTGAGGACGAGCTGGCGCGTAGTAATTAAACGTGGACTTACACACGACCATTGGTCGGATCGGGGATGGCGTCGAAGGTGAATCCATTCAGGAATCCAGTGCCAGCATGATTGTCCGCCAGAGAATAGGTAGCTCCCATAACTTGACCGGCAAGTATAAGGGAAGAAATTAAAGTGGGAGCGACGTAAGAAATCATGACTGGAGCTGAATGGAATGAGGAACCCAATGTCCAAGATGCACCTCATTTTATACTATGAAGACAGTGCACAATTCCCTTTCCAGGTATAGAAACCATAGTGATGCCGCGGAAATGGGGACATACGGTTACCTGCAGCATAGTAGTATGGAGACATGTCGAGTTTTCTCTGACCACCATGAGCCACCATCATCTTAGTGGGATCGTCGCATGTAGGATCTTGTCTGATCAGGTTTCCATAACGAGCCACGAGCAAGTTAACCGAGTCCCGTGGTCGCGATTTGCATGCAGGATTTGTCCTTGGTGATCAAGTCATATCGGCGAGCTTACATTCATTACACTGTAACAAGATTCGATGCGAGGGTTTGTCAAATAGACGAAAAGGTCCTAGTTGTGGATAAAACATAACATAAAATAGTAGTGGGCACACCATACAGGCACGACGACGCCTCGGGTTGCCCCAGTTCATTAGACCTCTCTGCACCAAAAGTTACTGGAAACCCGAAGGAATGATCCTCTGATACGCAGATGCAGAAGACCCAGGGAAGGATACGACTGGAGACGAGTGCACCTGTCGAGAAGGCACCGACTTTGAAGAGCTTTGAAGACGACCGTGGATTGATAATTCTCGGCCACTGACGTTGGCAAATATGAACACTATCTAGTAATTGATATTATAGGACGAGAAGTAATTCATTTCGTTCTTGTCTACTGCAAGGAGACCCTAAGACCACTCACTGGCGAGAAACATTCAATTGGCCTGAAAGACCAGCAATCAGCCGTACGTGATCCGATCTAACCAGTTGGGAACAGCATACAGTTTCCGTCTGTTTCTGTGTGCATTCATGCCCTGTGAACAACGAGTAAGGGCGGCAGGAGGGCTGTATCAGAGGTTACACGGATGTCTGAGCAGAGGGATACAACGGAGGCAGGACAACTTGAAGTATCCAAGGTTGCCAACCCTAACCTTGAGCCAACCAATCCTCCTGTGCTCAAGCCTTTCCGTGCTTTCTAATGAGTTAAGTACTTAGGTTCCCTCTGAGCAAAGAGCTCTCCTTAGGACTAGAACCGCTTACATAAATGAACCCTTTGTCCAGGGACAGCATCCCTCCATCTGAGGCGAAGATGACATCCTCGCTGCAACTCTAGTGCATGCATTAGTGACCAGTCCAATCTTCCCAGGAGGTCCTCTCTCAGCTAAGACATTCTTCTACATTCAGAAAAATGACACAAATCCTTCGAAGCGAAATTTTCCAAAAGACTAGGCACTTCATCTGTACGAAAAGAAAAGTCTCGCTTGAAACACTGTGTTCACTGTGGCGCATTTAACTTGGCCTCAGACTGGGGCAGAAGTTATGCATAAATCCACCAGCCTAAGCTGGACCTGAATGTTAAACGTTGACAGATTATCGGTTTGCAAATCTATCCCTAGCCTTTTGGTTCCGTCTTACATCCTCTTCCTGTAATTTTACATTTAACGCGGTGTATATCTCGCGCGCATATACTTCTCCGGCCTATTAGAGCTGTCAGCTAGCAAAATGATCAGGATCTGAGTCAGGCCTACCTTGACCAGTTCTTTTAGGTGGGTTAGTTGTAGTTCCCCGGATCCCAGTGTTCGTATGGCTTGGACAGTCGTGGGTTTAGTAGGCGGCAGAGTATAAGCGATGAGTAGACGATTCGTTGTCGAAGCTTCCTCTTGCAGGGTAGCATCTATATAGTGCGCAGGTGGGACCTAGACGACTTGATTTTTAGGGGATGATCTTCGCCAATAGACCAAAAAGTGCCTAACGAACCACGTTGACGGTCACACAGACTGGCCATTTATCGCGTCCCCCTAGCACTTCTCCTTCATCCCAGTAATCTGGGAGCTCAAAATCCGTAGCGTCAACGTGGCTTCGGGTATCGAATCCACTGGTTGTATCATCGTCCACATCCATATCCCCCGACTTGGGCTGTTTTCGCGCTTTGTATTCGACACTATGAGTCCGTGGAACCTTTGTATCCCAAAGACATGCCCTAGCGGCCATAAAGAGCGCGTCGTAGACATTTCCTGCGTCCGATAACACGACTAGATCAAGGTGCAGAGTCCATGCCTTCTTCTTCGGTAAGATACTGAGATTGGGAGGGTGTAAGGAAGGGTGAGACAGCGTCTGGTTGAGTATCATTGTCATATCATATTGAAGATCATCTAATGCATTCGAAGAGAGATTGGGGTATGCTGCTGGAGAACTGACTTGAGTTGTTCAAAAATTCATATAGAAAGAATCTAGGCAAGAAAATCAAAAGAAYACATACCAAGAAACACTGCAAGAGATTTTCCCGCCTTCTGAACTTTCTTCGACTTCAAGTTTAGACGCTGCTAAAACTTCGGTTCCTCCTCCATCTCCGTGAGGATTTCTGCCAATATTGAGGCGTGCACTTCCATTTGCCAAAGGAGCAACACCAGTTTCGAGAGCTATTGATCTGAAAGAGTATAATGATCTTCCGTCTTGACGTCTTGGTGGATTTAAAAGAATTCCAGCCTGAATATATGATTTTTCAGCTTTTGAGATGATGGACGCCATCTTTGAAAGGGTATCTGTGTGACAACGTCACATCATTCTCCTGCTCTTGTCTCTCTTGTTCTATGATCACCGCCTGCATACCCATTCATGTTCGGTGGTGTTTCTTAACACTAGATGGGGAATTCAAACTCGAATTCAAAAGAAATGGATAGGGATTTCGGACTCTATCAGTACCACCCGTCTTTTCTACGGCATATGCCCTGTTATCTGAGACCCTAACTATTAAGCTACACCACTACTACATCCACGAAAACAGGTGTGCTGCATGTCTCCGTGAGTATCGTGAACATTGCGAATACCTCGAAACGTGCTGGAGTGTATCTAAAATTCAATGGTGCAACGGTAGAGCGTTCTTTTTCCCTTTCAAGTAGCTCTATGCATAGCTTCGAAACCTTGTTCTCAAGTTGTATATGGGCACAATCATATATGAATGCAAGGCCTGTCATTTGCGATAATCCAACTCTTGTTCTCGCTGTCAATGACCATGGCTGCCGTCGCAACTCACCTCGTTCACTCAACACTCCCTCGTGTGTTGCAGCTTCCACTCCTTGCATTAGGCAGACTGGTTCTGCGAAATGAAAATCACTCCATCTTCTCAAACTTCCCCAATGAGCTCGTTCACTACATCTTCGAGCTTGCAGCAGTTGATTCTCCAGAGACATGCCGAGCTCTCTGTGCGGTGTCCTCTTGGGCACGCAACATCGCAATGCCCCATTCCATGCCTACCGTGATTATCAACACTGTGGATGAGCTTGATCATTTCATGGCATACCCACTCAAAACGCCGCTGGTTTCGTGGCTCAATCCTTTCCTGTTCACACGCGATCTCTATATATCGGCGTTTATCACCTTTGTATCCCAACGTGATCCTGAATCGTTTATTCCCAGCATCTTGAAGGCATTTCCAGCCATTGATAACCTTGCGTTACCTGGGAACTGTTTTCTGTCATTCATCAAAACCAATGTCTCCACTGTTTCGACCAAGGACTTGACCGTCACAGTTTTGTTTGGGGGAGGGCCGAGGCGCAACGATTATATCGCGGAGCTTCACAGATTACTCGATATGCACCGCGCGAATCCATCTTTGTTGCGAATAACTCGTCTTGTCATTTATCATCTTGATGCTGTGGACTTTCTTCTCGGGGTGACCAGCTTCCCTCGTCTTTCCCATGTGGCCATTCGTATTTGTAACGATGATCCCATTAGGCCACAACTCCGTTCTTTTTCGGAGAACTTGTTGAGCATGGGATTGGAGACACTCATACTACTCTCCGATGACCCCAGAGTTCACTCCATGGCTGTTAATACCCAGATACGACACCTCTACACCTTTCCTGCATTGCAAACGAGTTGCTACACACGAAATCCACTCGGAAAGCTTTCAGATGCCAGGGAAATGTGGGGAAGGGCAATGGACTTTACAAAAGTGGCGCGCGGTGTATTTGAGGTGTCATATTTATTGGAAGTATATAAATACTAACTGGNAATAGAACGTGTTGCAAGAAAATAGAGGAGAAATACTCATGTACGCCAAACCGTAACATACTAGCTAATTTCTATTCCTCGTCCCAAAGTTTTCTTATGGTTAGGTCTCTCATTGTCGAAACGGAGCGCACTCAAGGCAAGTTTCTTGACGTTCGATGAGAGATTGTAACCTCGCGAACGAGATGAGCAGGAAGATGCTCGCCACTGAACGCGTCTCCTAGCGGCTGGGATGCAAGAGGTCCCTGGAACAATTGAACCAGCTCCTGAAGTCGCGTGAAGGCTCGTGGAGAGCCTCCGAATGTGAACGTGTGCAGGAATTGTCTGCAATGGGAACCGTAAGTAGAGTGCAGAGAACACGCTTCAAGAGACTCACTTCGCTGCCTGGAGGTTGATATGTTACCAGAGATGATATGAATTATCTGCCAGACGACCCCAGCGCCACATTGCATCTAAATAGTTCGTTGGCCGTTCTCATAATTCATTCTTATTCCATTACCTTGAAAATCTTGCACATACTGTTTTATGAACTCGTTATTGCCGATGTACTTGCTTTGGTCTACCAGTATGGTACACAACAAAGCCGGAATGCTCTCGGAACCATGGCCCTTGCACTCGTTTTCGTGGGAAAAGATGTCTTGCGCATTCCTAACCATGTACAACCTGACCACCAGACATTATGGATTCCGGCACAAATAGCACCACAGAAAGCCTGAGCACAAAACCGTCTCAGAGCGCTGTATCTACTCTCACAAAGAGGGACAGCATATTTACTCCAGGAACAACTGGTCCACTCATTATAGCGTTTGTGGCCATGTCCGTATTCGCTGTCGCTTCCCTTTTACTTGCACTATGGGTTAAAAGGCGCAGTCAACTCGCTGATGCGATTGATGTGAAGCGTAACGAGGAAGAGGTTGTGCCTGCCTTGTGGAATCTTTGGGTGCAACAGGTACACACTGGTGAAGATTGGTGGGGAAGTATTATGGTGAGTCAATACATAAATAAATCGAGATACTTTCGCATTAATGTCAAGATTTTCCCGTCGAGTTAGCCCGTAGCTGTAACTATGTGTTTCGACCAAGACGATAGGAAGTCCAAGCGGCAGCACGTTCCAAGAGTTGGCAAGAGAGATTTTGCCAATACATATGGACAAGGTTCGCATCCAACGGATTTACTACAGGTTTCCGTAGCAATTGTGATGCCTTCGCCAAGTCGAAATGCTCTAGGGTTGAGGAGAAATGAAGCATCATCAAAATGTGGCGTTGACAGACAAGAGCTCAACTATGCCATCGGCGTTTGTAAATTACAATGCAATGCGGATGCAGAGACATAGAAATGTAAATTTTGTTGTCGGATGTGTCCATTTTTAAATGGGAGCGATGTCCCTTTGGTTATCGCAATACTTAGAAGTGCCTGTGTTCCCCCAAGAACATTGAAAATGGAAGAAATCGTGGCAGACGAAGAGGCTTTAGGACATGGAGCAAACAAATATCCAACAAGGATACTTCTTTCCTCGAAGCTACAGACTGTCACAGACTGAGGACTACAGAATGGCAGAAACGAAAGGCTGCCAAAGAGATGATGACTAACCCGGGGTCAACATGTCTACAAAATCCGTTTTGACCTGGGGTACATACATTGCCTTTCTTCCCTTTCAAGTAGTTTTGCAAAATTCGAATTCTGGAGGATCTCTTTGAAGCCTTGTTCTGAAAATGTATAAGGGACTATTTCTGTATATGAATTCAATGACTGCCTTTGCGATAGGTCAACTCTTCTTTGCCTACTACGATGTCCATGACTGCTGTTGCAACCCACCTCATCCACTCGACGTTTCCTCGTATGTTACGTCTTCCGCTGATTACACTAGGCAGACTGGTTCTGCAAAATGAAAATCACCACATCTTCTCACAGTTCCCCAACGAGCTCGTTCACTATATCTTCGAGCTTGCAGCGGGTGATTCTGTGGAGGCGTGTCGAGCTCTCTGCGCGGTGTCCTCTTGGGCACGTAACATCGCAATGCCACGTTACATGCCTACAGTGATTATCAACACTGTGGAGGAACTTGATCATTTCATGGCATACCCATTCACAACGCCGCTGGTGTCATGGCTCAATCCTTTCCTGTTCACACACAACCTCTACATCTCCGCTTTTATCACCTTTGTATCCCAACGTGATCCCGAAACGTTTATTCCCAACATCTTGAAGGCATTTCCATACATTGATAACCTTGCGTTACCTGGGAACTGTTTTCTGTCATTCATTAAAACCAATGTCCCTACTGTTTCGACCCAGGACTTAACCGTCACAGTTTTGTGTGGAGGAGGACCGAGGCACAACGATTATATTGCGGAGCTTCACAGATTACTCGATGTGCACCGCGCGAATCCATCCTTGCGGCGAATAACTCGTCTCGTCAATTATCATCTTGATGCTGTGGACTTTCTTCTCGGGGTGACCAGCTTCCCTCGTCTTTCCCATGTGGCCATTCATATTTGTAACGGTGATCCCTTCACGCCACAACTCCGTTCTTTTTCGGAGAACTTGTTAAGAACGGGACTGGAGACATTAATATTACTCTCCGACGACCCCAGAGTTCACTCCATGGTTGTCAATACACAGATACGAAAGCTCTACATCTTTCCTGCATTGCAAACGAGTTGCTACGCACTAAATCCGCTCGGGAAGCTGTTAGATGCCAGGGAAATGTGGGGAAGGGCAATGGACTTTACAAAAGTTGCGCGCGGTGTAACTAAGGCGGAATATGAATTGGAAGTACTTAAATAATAATTAAAAATAAACGTGTTTCAAAGAAATACAGGGTGATTAGTTAGTTGCTCCAAACATGATGTTGCTCACAAGCATGAAGAACCAACCAATCTCCACTCATCCTCCCAAATACCGCGAATCTCTCTGGCTAACATTTCGAAACAAACCTTTCGCAACGGCAGCGAAGCATGCTTGTAAAGCATCTCCGCCCACGCGACGAATACATTCGGTTTCTGAGGAACAGCGTCCGGAAGCAAGACACGGATTTCACGTAGGGCTTGCCACTGGACGGTCGATCGAAGAAAGAGCCATGTAGCATCCCTCATAGGTATACCTATACCACTCAGCAGCGGAAAGACCGATGCGTCGAAGGTCTGAGGTGCGTTCTCCAACAGTGTGACCTTAGTCACTCGACCGGTGGAGGGAGTGGCAATGAATGAAGGCCACACAGAAGGCACCTCATCCAAAATTGTCAAATGGATCGTACACCTGGCGTGGAACATCGAGGCAGGTCCAAAGAGTCGCTCGAAACGGAGCGCACTCAAGNCAAGTTTCTCGACGTTCGAGAAACGCCTGAGAAGGTTGTCCACATCAGGAGCAAAATTGAGCCGATGAGAGATTGTAACCTCCCGAACGAGATGAGCAGGAAGATGCTCGCCACTGAACGCGTCTCCTAGCGGCTGGGATGCAAGAGGTCCCTGGAACAATTGAACCAGTTCCTGAAGTCGTGTGAAGGCTCCTGGAGAGCCTCCGAATGTGAACGTGTGCAGGAATTGTCTGCAATGGGAGCCGTAAGCAGAGTGCAGAGAACGCGCTTCAAGAGACTCACTTCGCTGCCTGGAATGTATCCTCCTTGGCTCTCTCCCACAGATCCGGGCCCATCGAATGCTCCTTCCAGTCTCTGGCAGCCTCTTCGGGCTTGATGGCCCTTCGCTCATGAGCCACGGAATTGAAGAGGAAGAGGCCCCGGTTCTCAAAGATGTGTTTCTTCGCAATCACTCGTTTGGCAGCATCATCTTGGTCGCCAACCAAGAACGCTACTTGAGCAAGCCCTGGATGCTGAGCGAGAACGTTGCCGGGCGTGATAGAGTCCGACAAGGGGACAGCAAGATGGGTGAGTCGAGGAAACCCCTGCAGGTTGGGAGGTTGGCGAAGGGTATAGAACGACAAGACCAGCTTTCGAACACGCCGCAGCGCATCTCGATTTGCATGGGGGCTGGAGATAGCTTGCCAAACAGCAGAAAGCGGCACCGAGCCCTCCATGATCATCACACTGAGATCATGGGTGAACACCGGTAGCAAAGCCAGTGGGTTAGAGACACGAGCAATCCCGTGGAGCGCCGCCCATTGGGGGTTGAACAGTGCACAGAAGGCGTCTGTGGTGACGCAGAGCTCCCGGATTTCGATGCAGTGATCGAGGAGAGTGACGATGCTAGGAATCAAGCACTGTGTCCCAAAGTACAGAGACCGAACATACTTGCCTCGGTTGATAACCTGCGCTGCAGATCGGGAAAGGAGGTCGTCAGTTGTGAATAGGAAGGCTCCTGTGCTGGGATATCTCTGGAGATGCGCGATCGCCTTAACGAGATGCGCTTCTGTACAGAATGTGCCAGTGTGCATGAAATTCTTGATGTCGGAGAGAAGTAATCCGCGCGCAAAGGGGGCGAGGATGGTGGGCCTTTCTGCGATATGCGACGAGATCTCGCTCTGGAGCTCTAGGGGCAGCTTCTTGAACGGGAAATGAGCCGTAGATGCTAGAGATGGGGCGACATCTGGCAATGCAGCTGTAGGCTCGTACATGGATCCCCCTTGCTCCTCTCCCTTTCCTGTCACAAACCATTTCGCTATACTGGGCTTGAGGATGGATTCTGGATTGTCTGGGTCAAACGTTTTCGAACGTGGTTCTTGCGAGATGGCTGGTTGGTGTGTAGAGTTGACCCTTGTGCGCTTATTTCGACTGAAATATTCAGGGAGATTCCTTGTAGAATCTCTTCCGGGCAGGAATCCTCTTGCAGTATACAGGACAGCACCCGTCGCTACTAACACGGGAAGGACATGACCTATTATGGAAGGCATCTGCTTCAATATATCAATAAGTTTTCCGTTCTCTGGTAGGAAATTCACGGCTCACTTTGTAGTATGAAGCAGGCTTTTCGTGAGGGACCTGCAGAATATCGATCCCAGTTTAAATTCGGAGACCGCTATTGTTCTCCATTTTCGGTCCTGACCATCACAACACAACAGTTGCTAGCCAGATCGTCGAGTTTTTTTATGTAGATACTAGTTGTTTTCCGTTGGCGCATCTGTATTGTTCTTTCCAATTGTTTTCAGCCATCGTGGTAATGGGTAGAGATAATGTCTGATATTGTAGGTGATACCCCGGTCAAGTGATGCCGGTCACRGACGTCGGTCTGCCTCACCTTGACCTCACCCATCTCACACAGTTCTAACTTCTAGCCTTGTCCCCGCCAGGTCTCGTTCAATGACTTCGTGTGAGAAGCCATGGAATCCACATCCGCCAAAGTCTCCTCTCTTTTCTGTGGCTTACCGGTCAATCCTTCGAGGCAATTGTTCTTTGGGTATTCACGACGAGTCATACCTTTCTGAGGCTAGGGAGGAGATGGGTCAGGTAGATGTTGACATTCAGCAGTCGAAAGATAGAATTAAGGAAATTGAGGGACGGATTAGAAAGCTGGAAAAGAAACGGCGTGGGATGGAAATTCAAATCAGAGCTCATTGTTCGCTTTCAGCCCCCATTCGAAAACTTCCCGATGAATTGCTTATCGCAATCTTTGCCTTCATTTCCAGTCCTGGCTCATTGTACAACCACTCCCAGGAAGTAAATGTCCCTCTAGCTTCACCTATTGGAGTCTGCTTCCGATGGCACTCCATTATCAAGTCCACTGCGAGCTTATGGGCAAGCATCACATTGAACAAATGGTATTTTCCGGCAGAAAGTATAGAGACAAGAGAGCTTAGCAATATTATCTCCGTCGTTTTAGAACGATCCGGGCAATATCCATTGTCTGTTTCGGTGGAAGATGAAAAGCTTGTCACAAAAATGGGTTTGTGGGCATTTCTTCAGCGACATGTGCACCACTTGCACCATCTTCAAATTCTTGCCAGAGATCTGCCTGCGAGTGGTATTTTCCAAACCTTGCGGTCCCTAGACCTAACATTCAAAGACGAAACTCCTTTGTCGTTTGCCAGTGACCAGATGCCGTACCTCGAGAAATTGACAGTAAACCTTGGATTTCAGCAGCAAATTGTTGCCCCAATATATCAGATCCCCCCGTCTGTTCGTTCTCTCCATCTCTGGAACCACACCGTTGGTGATCTATTTCGTGTCTTGAATCACTGCAGCACAATCCACATTCTCACTGTGCACCAGATCCATCATGGGCAGCAGGATTACTGTGTGCACGGGGCTATCACACTCCCCAATGTCCACACACTCTCATGGGAGATAAATCAGGTCGAATGTTATGAGCTCCCTGACATCCAAGTACCCCTATTGGAGTATTTTTCCATTTCAAACCCCTACCAAACCGATACCTTAACTGAGGTCACAAAGAAATGGAACCATTTGTTGAAATCGCCGCATCTCCATACATTCGTCCTGAAGGATGTGGACATATGCATAGAGACATGGTTGCAGTTTCTCGGCTACCTTCCCCTCACCTTGAAAAAATTGGTGCTCCACGAAGAGGTGATGGATCATTATCCCGGCATTGGGGTCATTACCAACAGTCTCTTGGAAGACATGATGATGGGCTCTTCCTTGAATCTGCTCCCAAATCTTCAATGCATGGAGCTTGTTATCTATGGCGAAAACTTCGAAGATCTGGCACTGGTAAAGATGGTTAACTCTCGGAGATCATCTCTGAAAGCATTCTCTGTGAAGCTTCATGACCGCGAGTTTAGCGAAGAGACTTTCCAAAGTCTTCGTCTCCTCCGTAGGGATGGCATCTACTTGGAGGTTTCCGATATCGATGGGTGCTGGTTCGCACGAGAGCTGAGCTCCCAAAGCACAGCGGGTGGTTTAACACTACAATATCCACAGTAGCTACCATTAATTCGATGTTGTTGTCGTGTATGAACCTTCTCTTAATCCCTTTTCGACTTTCTACTCATGGTTTACACTTCAGTCACATTGCCAGCACTGGCTAAAACCGTCCGCCACATGTGGCGCGTAATTCATTCTATGCATGTAGTCACCATATTTGCGAGGGCTGGGTTTCGTTTGGTAATAACAAATGTTCAGAATTCTCATCATAATGGATTAGTTCAAAAGGTTGAAATGACCGACGGCACCTGGACACCTTATTAGGTTCGAACTTACACAGTGTCGAGCTTACAATCTGAGTTAGTGGTAGGTATTGTTATCAACATCTATCTACAGGCAAGATAGTGAGCATATATCAACCATGGCTTACAAGATGGTGAATCGTCGTGCCAGATTATCAGCCTCCCAACGCATCAGCCAGCCAGGAGCAGAAAACAACATTGTGATGAGCGCTGCTACGAGTAGCTCAGAGTGTGTTTCCTCTATGTAAGTTACTACTAAGTATACTTCCTCCTCCGAATCCACAGCGATGTGAAGACGAGAAGCGAGAAATGAG